>JBAMHX010030364.1:0-10357 GCA_037177515.1 Pseudomugil tenellus
ATATATATATATATATAAGCAGAAATAGCAGAAAAAAGTACGAGAGCTGAGGTTTGAAACAGCGACCTTCTCGCTGTGGCATTATAAAGTTCAGTTCTTCTCCCCCAAACACCAGCGGTTAACAACGGAAGAAGCTCTTTAAATTCTGTTTTTTCTTTTACGCTGTCGCTAACCATAAAATACACTAGCTAGAGGCCAGTTATGGAGACAACACGATTACTCCGGTGAGGAAATTCTCTACATCTATTGAAAAATCCAATTACAGATATATGTAACGTCACACCCTTAATATGCAGTCATGGAAAAAATAATTACACTACTTCTGATTTAAAGGGTCATTTAAGTCTCTGGTACAACTAAAGGTACCTTTGTTGTCTAATATTTTTTCAGAAAATATCATCTAAATATGAACCGTTCTGATTGCTTTCTATGTTAATTCTAACACATGTTGTGAGAGATGTTAGAGATTCTTTGACTTACTTGTCAAATACAGGTTTGACTTTGAGCCGGAACTTGAAATCAGGAAGGTTTGCCAAGAACCTGGAAACAGAAGAAAACATGATTTAACACAAGATTAAACGCTTCTAGACAAGCTCCATCTTCTATACCTTCTGTCGGAAATAATAAAACCAAACACAAATTTACAAATGATCTTCACAACTACGAGGCCGTGTGTATAATCTGGATGTGTGACATCACGACAGAAATTCACCAGAAACACAATAAAAAAAGGAAAATGCTGACATCTTCCAAAAAGAAACCCACAATACTTTCAGTGAAAAACGGGGACAGCAGCCCCATTAATGTGGGAACCAATAAAGTAACGACTGACAAGGAAATGGACAAAAGTCGTGCTGTTCCAGTTTTACAGATTTTTAATAGAGGTGTTATCCAGGAAGCTGCTGTTGATGAACCGTCAGGAGAAAAAACGTTCAGGGAAATATCCCAGAAACAGAAGAGAAGAAAAAGAACCAATGAAAACATCCTGTTTAACCGTTTCCATGACGACCTTACCTTACAGTCATTTTGAAGCGAACGCCGGTCTTCAGTATGAGAGGTCGATGTGGAAAATTGTGCATGACGGGTTGTTTCTCTACCACCAGCGCACTGCAAAGCACGAGCACAGCAGTCAGCAGAGACTTCATATCTATGTTACAGTAGAAAACAGAATGATCTGATCTCACTTTGTGAGAAGCTGTTTGATCAAGGAAAAAGCATATTTTTCCATTTCTGCAGCTGATTCAGCGAGGCTGGATGAATCGGCGCTCCTGTATTTTTTGTTCTGCTCTTGTAGTTTGAGAAGCTCTACACGCACTCCGAGTAACACCTCTGTAACGGTAGTAAACCTGCATGTGGAGCATACAGGACACATTCAGGTAAAGGTGTTAAAGCAAAAAAACAACATAAAGACTGTCTGAATGAAACAGGGAAAGTCAACAGGACCCAAATTCATTCTTACCACTGCTGGAGGTGATTTAGAGAGATGTTTATTGGCCCCCCAATGCAGGCCAGCTGCTGGCGGTGCTTCCAATCAGCCAGCTCCACATCAATCAGAATGGTCACCATCTTTGATGCCTTATTGGAAATGTTCACGAGCTGCTGCAGCACATTCTGCAAGACCCAAAATAAAAGATAAATTCATGTAAAATGGCTTCAGCTTTTACACAAAATGGCTGCAGGTGACCTTCTGCTCCTGGTGCAGACATCTCCTCTGATGACGCTGTCTCAGCTGGTCTATCCGTACATAGCCCTAATGTAGCCTATTATTTATTTATTTAATATTGTTAATATTTGTTTTCTCTTTTCGTTAACGTGGTTGTTGTATGTGTGGTGTTTATGGCGGGGGGGATTTATGGACATGCAGATTTGTTTTTAATGTCTAATGTTTTCAATTCTACTGTAAAGCACTTTGAATGACAGTACTTGTACATTAAGTTTGATTGATTGATTGATGAAGAAGATCCAGAGCAAATGCAGATAGAAACAGAATAAAACGATCTCATTAACTACATCATCAGACAGTGACGTGTAACAGAGCAGTTTATATGGAGCCAATAAGAATAACTGATGGAGACACAGTGTGGAAACAGGGCTGCTTTAGTTTGCGTCATATAGCTCCAGATTTTCCTCCTTTTCACAAGCAGAACTCTGACGGTTGCTGAGACAAAAACTCGGACATGGGAGGAGTTTGAAAAGGCCATTCGAGTCTTCTGATAAGCAAGCAGAGTTTGGGGACTCGGGGAGAGGCTCAAGGTTGTGGACAAGATCGTCCTGCAGCCATAACTACAACAGGATCACACATCTCATAAGCCTCTATGGTAAGTTTGATTCAGTAATCCTGGAGGGGGGGGGGGAATACCTGCTTTGTTTGTGTGATGGCGTTTATCCGCTTAAGACACTCCTCCTCCATGACAGCCTGGGGGAGGGCCAGGCCATTATTCTGCTCCACTAGTGACAACAAATGAGGCATATTAGTCCCACCAAACACACTGGCATCTTCTGCTCATTTCCTGTCATACCTCTGTCCTGCCAGCTCGTCTGTATAAAGGCAAGATTTTCATGAAGGTTCTCTAATGTCCTACTGTCCTTCTTTACCTCCTGCGTTAGAGTAAAACAAAATCTGTTATGAGACAACGTCATGCTGGCAAAGACAACGTTAGCAAAAGAGAATTTACCATAATTTTATTCTTCAGTTCAGCAACTTCAATGTCAATCATTCTCCATTTTTGTTGCAGGCCTGGACATCCACAACCCTGATGAAGCAGAAATGTTTCTTATATGAAACCAGAAATGTTTGACAAGCACACGGGTGTACTCGCGAGGTCTTCTCACCTCTGCAGGAGCGGCAGAAGCTAGGATCTTCCTTTCCTCCTTTAGGCTTTTAGAAACAAGTATGGCCAAGTTGACTGGCTTGTCTTGGAAATGTTGCTAAGAAAATATTCATTCACATCAATTTAAAGGAAGAATTCAAGAAAAAAAGGAATCATGCTTATAATATTGCACCTCACCACCAGGTTGTGCTTCATGCCGAGGAAATCTGGTCCTTGTAAGATGTTTTTGTCCTGGACAGAATCGTTCCACTTCTCCTCCAAAAGAACCAGGAGAGCATGGAAACATTCTCCTGCTTTGTTTTCATCTGCAGCTGCTGAATCCCTGATATGCAGCAGGGAGAAAAACATTAAACAAAGTTTGCACCAGTCTGAATTTAGCACGGAAAAAACAGCAGGCATGCTATGAGTGTGTGGACTATAGATGTGTTGATTGCTTATGTTTTGGTATTAAAAACCACAATAAATGAATCATAAAAATCCCTCAATGTGACATATTTCCATAAAAGATTATGTCTGATCCGTATCAGCAGAACAACACAGCTTCCATACAGAAGGTAAAAGTCACATCTGCGTCTTGCTGCATGTGTTGTTTTGGTTCATGTGAGCTGCAGGAGAGGTGTGTAGAAGTGCAACAGAGCAGCAGAAAGAGTTATTCTCTCCAAACAAGCAGATGAACACATCTGTGTTTATGAAAAAAGGGACCAAGGTGCCTTAATGGAGGATGTGTGAGCCTGTAAAGTGGCAGAAATACATGTTTTAAAGCCTGTAGGATAACCAGCAGCTTGGCACACTACAGTAAAAATGTTCATTAACTGGGTAAAATTAATTAAATGTTTATCTAACAGAAATGAAATATTGTTTCACTTGTCATTGTTTCTAATTATATCAAACTGACTTGGTTTAAAGCAACATGACATTCAACAACATTTACTGAACATAACAGATAAAAAACAAACTGTTTCCTGTTAAAACATAACGAAACTCTGTAATATGCATGTTTAAAGTACAAATTTTGCTTAAGTGATTCTAACTTTTCTTCACCTCTGCCACAGGATCAGACTACACGTGTCAGGATTATTTCATTTCACAATAATTGTGTTTTTACATGTCATTGTTGGGGAAATTTCATATATTAGCTTAATTACCTTGCTATTAATTAATGTCTAGCTGAAAGGTCCGACCATAAGGCTCCTAAACTGCAAGGCCGGTGTCATCAGGGAAATTGTAGACGAGACCTCGGTTTTGTTGTCATATCATAAAAACAGGCCTCAGATTGACACACGTGACCAAAGCCTTTAAACAAAGTTCCCCTATCTGACTAGGACAGAATAGTTCCAGACTTATGTGTGACGACAGATCTCTGGAGAGATTCTCCCGGGTTATAACCTCATACCATGTCTGTATATCTTAATGTTTTGTCCCTTCATGTTTTAATGTTTAATGTATGTTCAACTTCTTTTATTCTTCATTATTAAATTTAGATTCTTCTCAATCTAAAGAAATCTCCTCGTCCTTGACAGGAAAAACAGTCATTACATCATGATTAATTCATTATAAAGATTCCTCAGTATTGTAAGTTTACAGATAAAAACATGAATGAAAGTGGTAAAAAAATTGTTTTTTTTAATTCATCTAATAAAATAAGAAAGTGTTAATTCTACAAATCAATTTCAAAATCGTACATTGGATGATTAAACAGGTTTACAGAATTGTGGATATGTAGATGATACCATGAAATCTCCTGAAATACTTTATTTCAGTTTTATTTATTATTCTTTTCTCTTGGTTTCGTACTGGTATTCTTGCACCTACATTCACACAACACATATCTCTGTATTTATGTCTTCTTGTTTGTCCATGTGCTGCCATGCGGCAAGTTTTTTCACTGTCTACAGGTGTGTTTTCTTACCAGTCCTGGTTCTCAATCCATTCAGCCAGGCGGTGTCGGATCTCTGTGGGGAACTGTCCCTCATACAGCCGCCTCACCTGGCCCTGGAGGGCAGAGTCCAGCTTCAGCAGCTCCTGCCACTGTGCCATCTAGGAGCCAACAAAAGCAACTATCAACCAAGTTTATAAACACTTTTAACAACTGTCCATCCATTCTCTTAACCGCTTTCAGGGTCGCGGGTAGCTGGAGCCTTTCCCAGCAGTCAGGGTACACCCTGGACAGGTCACCAGTCCATCACAGGGCAACACGGAGACAAACTACCACATTCACTCACATTTTATAGTGAACAATCAACCTAACATGCATGTTTTAGGATGGTGGGAGCCTGAGTACCCGGGTGCTTTTCCACAGAGCAGATTCCAGGGCAAGTTCGGAGCCAGAGGCGGAGTTTTTGGTTTTCGAAAGCTCAAACTCCGGCTCCTGGCTCTCAGAAACTGGTTCAGTCCAGGCTCCAACTCTTTGCTGGGCAAGAGTTGGAATCACCTCATGTTCCTTGCATTCACAGGTGGGGGTGGAGTTACCATAGAGTTTAAACACGGACCAACATTTTAATGAAAGAGAAGAAATTAACACAGAGTCTGTGTTTCTGTGCAGAAAAAGCAGGAAGTAGCTCTAGCCGGAGAAACAGCTGTGGCATCAACAAAGCTGATCAACTAATTAAATCAATTTTTAAATAAAGCTGAAAACTCCAACAATGAGTTTAAACACCAACATCTTTATAAAAGAGAAGAAATAAAACATAAAACCAGCGTAATCTGTCCAGGAGCAGCCTCTGTTCACTTTGGCTGCTGCTGACTTCTTGGCAGCAAACTGAACAAACTGGTAAGTCGGGCAGCTGCAGTGAGTAATTTGTGCAGGAATCTGGTAAGTGTTGCTGTCATAATGTTACTCATATGCGAAGGTGTCTGTGTGTATATTTGGGGGGGGGATTAGCAGACAAGCATGGTTCGTTTACCTATAAAAACGCAGAACCGAATAGGCTCAAAACCAGTTCTTTTGAAGATCTGAAGCTTAACCAGGTAAGTTCTGGATCTAAACCCAGCACCAGGAAGAGAATCACGCAAACTGCACACAGAAGATTCACAGCCCGAGCCGGGGTTTGAACCAGCGACCTTCCCGCTATGAGGCCACCGCACCACCGTTCAGCCCAGAAAGAATGCAGAAAAGAGCAGAATGGGTAATCGGGAAAGTCTGGAGGATTCCTGGTGGGCCGCTGGTCAGTCGGCATCAAGAGAAAATACTCTCTGAGTCGCCCCATCCTTTAGGAGCAGGTACCGGCAGTTTGGGAGCTACCATGTGACGCAAACACCCCTTTGCATCACAGTTGGTTCAGTTCTCCATAGCGCATCTCAACCAGTGACTGTATCTCAACCGGGTTCAACCAAAAAGTCGCTGTGGGTGGAGAAGCAGACCATCCGCTGGTTAGTGACAAAAAATGGATAGGAAGAGACCAGGTGGGGCTGAAAAAGGGGGTTTAAGAAGAGAATGGCACTAAATGATGATGCTGCCAAGTGTGCAAAGCTCATAGATAAATCTTCTTGAAGACAGACAGAAGAGGCAGATGGTAAGGAAGATATAAGTTAGGCCAAAGTGATCATTTAACTAAAAATCTTCTCACTTTGAACCTTCTGCTGTTGCCACAAAATTCGGAATTGTCCTTTAATCGACAAACGTTGCGTCCTGGATTGAACCAATAAGCGCTTCATTATGTATTTTTATCATTTTCCAACATCCTACACATCACAGTCACACATCAGAATTATATCTAAACTTAATTAACACAATAAAACAGGAAATGCAGCAGGCAGCAAAAATCTTTCTGGCGGGATCTTCGCAGGTCAGAACCCTCCCATCTGTGTTGCAAACTGGTCTGATTGATTGTGTATGATGAACTTTTTCATAAACGGATAAACGGTTAATAAATAAATATAAACATTAATAAACATATAGCACATTTATTTAAAAAATAACCAATGTATTTCCTGGATTTAAATCTCTAGTTTTCTACAATTACATGTTGTGATTACATGACTTCACCTAAACAAATAGGAAGCAAACAAATACTGTTCAATATAATAACCATTTATCATCCCACTCCTCTCTATGTTGCTGTTAGTTTAGTTTTCTTACTAAGTCATAGACTGTATGGGAGCTCAAAGTACAAATGTATCCATATTTCACTTTAAAAGTTATCACTTTATTTGATTTACTGTTTATTAGTTCAGTTGCTGCACATCTACATGCAGAAAAGTTTCATTCCCAGTTAAGCTGTTGCAATGGCATTGATCATACAGTGTCAAGTAAATAAATAACACAAGAGCTTGTTTAGCTTGTTTAGTGCTTATGGCACTTTATTATTTTTTATGTGCTAGTATAGATCCATATGACAGCTTTATGTCGCCTACTGAGCAACTTTACATCCAATAATGTTGCACAGCAAATAATATACTCATCGCTAAAACAACATTTCCATCTTTAAGTTTCATTAATCGCTTTCTTTATCTCTCATTTAGCCTACTGTGGTGCGTTTCCCTTCTGTTAAGTTATGAAAGGTGGAAACCTAAACCAAACTAAACCATAGCATTTAACATTGTGACAAAATAACATAAGTTTGCAGAAACTCGTGTTTTTCTGAGGCGGTTAGTTAGTCATTATGGTTATGTTTTTTCAAATGTTTTAAAAAAGTTAAACTGAGCCTTTGTTCCTTTTTTACATAATCATATTGTGAAATATTTTTGTTTAATTGCACATTTTTATTATACTTATTTAACTTTTTGTGTAATTTTTCATGTGGTGAATAAATGGGCTGAAAAGTTGTCCCACTCCGCCCCTCCCTGAATGCAGACACATGTAAATAAGTTAGAAACTCAGATATAACTAAATGAATCTTATGTAAGGTTCTTCTACAGAAGATTAAAATACTTACTCGTTTGTTGTTGTATATAAAAGCCGGCGCGAGACGTTGCTTTGCTTATGTCAGAAACAGAAACGTGAAGCTGAGGTGCGTCTGTTTTGTTGCCTGGTACGTCCCACTCGTTACGTGATTCACCAGAAATGGATGAAGGCGGTGTCAATTTCTGAAGTTAGGTTGATCACAACGATTTTGATTTCCGTTCTCAAAATATTAAAGGTAGAAACTTAGTGACGAGAACAAATTTAGGGAGACATTTTGCTAAATGATTAGTACTAAAAGATTCCAAAAGGTCATTGAGAGGACAGACAGTATATTCAACCATGTTCACATTTTTATTTATTTTTTTTTTTACATATTTATGCTCATATCTGGAAAAAGTAGTAGATTTCCTTAGATATAATTATAATATTGTAATGTGAAAATGCAGCTTTTTGCTGCACATCTTGGCATATTTTTAATGTGCACTTGAAGACAAAGCAGTAGGTTAGATGTGTACTGCAGATCAGCTTCTCTGGCAGATTAAAATGTTGGTTTTGTTTCCTCTGAAGCCACCAACGTGTTGCTTTAGCAGCACGATAAGGGTTAATGTCCTCCTGCTGAGAGGTGAACTTCTGTCCCAGTCTAAATTATCTATTCTGGTCTAGTCTAGACTGGTTTTCCTAAAAGATGTCCAGTGTAAGCGTCAGTGATTCCTGCTCAAAGCAGCTCTAATACCAGAGGGAGTGCATGACATGTAGAAGACTCAGAACTGTTTTCTGTTCTTGAAATAACAAGAAAGTTCATATTAAAAGATATTTTTATGCTTTATTTATGTAACAGATAGTTTTGTTTCTGTAACATAATATCTCAGGTCATGAGGAAGATTTAGTGATGAGTTCATGTCTTTTTTAGAAAACATGTTTTGTGCAGTTTGAAAGTCTTTAAATCGTCATATCATGCGTCTGACACACACACACACGAGTTTCTAAACAGAACATTTAAATCTAGAGACAATGCTACACATCTCCACCAGCTCCACCTTTTCTCCTTCTACACAGGAATGTCTCTGCCATGCAGCACCTCCTCCTCGCCCTCTTTACATCATAACCTCATCAGCGCTGCTCCGTGTTCAGATTAATGCTCAGATGTTTGAAGGAGGTCTGAGGTTTTCACTCCCACATCAAACTGCACATCTTTGTTGTTTATGGAGCTGAAATATTCGGCCCCCTGAACAATAGTAGAGATGCATTAGGTTTTTTTTTCTGTCTGGACATGTGATTGAAACTCATACATGCATAGAACTTAACATTATTTTCCAAAAAATATAAAAGGTATCATAGCTTGCAAGGCTAAAAAGTGGACTGTTAGCTTGTTTCTGGAAACCAATTAATCCGCCATCGTCATACTTTTGGTTACAAACTGGCTTCATCCCCGTCAAAGAAGGGAAAAGTTATTTGGCCCCTAAAGGAAAAGGTTTGGGGACCCTTGTCTTAGATAAACATGTAAGAACAGAGTTCTTACATGTGCTACTAACATTTACTAGCTCTACAGGAATCCTCCTGAACTCTCGCATACTGGCTCCATCCCACTGCAGCCAACCTCTGTAGTAGGACATGACACTTCAGCACAACAATATTCTTTCTTAGTTTGCCAGATTCATCTAAAAAGTTTTCCCGCTTATACACGGAGCATCTATAAGAGGTTCAAAGCGTCGGTGTGGGAAATAAAGTGATAGAATTGCAAAGGAAATAGATTTTATATAAATAATTTTCAAGTGCATTTGGTTTTAAAAACATGTATACACATGTTTATAATTATTAGTACCTATAATCAATATGTGAAGATATTTCTATTTCTGTAAAGTGTTTCTGTCGTAAATATACATTTTAAAAAACATTGTGAGAAATTGTCTTTTCTTTTAGTCTTGTAATTGTCATGAAATCATCCGTAGTTCAGAGAATATAACTTTATAATTGTAATATATGTTATTTATGTCTAGTTTTTCTTTAAAAGAAATCAGAATATCTTCAGTACTGTGCATACTTCAGTTCTTCTACAAGGAAATAAGATGCACCTTCCCCTTGGAACCTTGAACCATTTACACAGTGTCTTTTTCTACCTGGTGAAAACCATAGACTGTATATAATTCAGTGGAAACACTAGTCCGCCCCATTTACTGTCAATAAAAAGTACGCCCACACGCACCTATAATCACGTGATTTTCCAGAACTCACGCGTTAAGTGGATCATTGCAGATGTTCTCTTTCCGAGTTCTTTCAAAATAAAAGTGTCAAACCTGCAGTGCTGACTGTCGACACTGCAGTTTCCACTATGGCCGATAGGTGGCAGGAGAGCTGACACACTGATCATTTACAATTAATAGAAAACAAAACTTTTAAAGAGCAAAGTTCACAACCCTTATTTAAAACTGAACAGAAAATTATTCATTCTTTCTATAGTGACACGTGACTAGTAACCGATGCTGTTTGTGGATTATTTATTAATATTAACTTAAATTAATTGTAATAATGCCGAATATATAACCATAATATTTATTCACACAATCACTTTATTGTTAGTTTTGGTTTTGTCAGATGGTTGTCATGGATGGATGGATGGATGGATGGATGGATCTATGGATGGATGGATGGATGGATGGATGGATGGATGGATGGATGGATGGAT
>JBAMHX010030365.1:0-10352 GCA_037177515.1 Pseudomugil tenellus
ATCTATGATGTCTCTACTGTTTGATTTAGTGCTTGTGTTGTTTCTTATTCTCAGATGTAAGTCGCTTTGGAGAAAAGCGTCTGCTAAATGTATGTAATGTGATGTAACATTTCGCTTTACAGCAACATTTCGCTTTACACCATTGCACACAGTGTAATGGAAACACTTTTTCCACATTATGGGTCCCCGGACGTGACATAGTAGGTCATGTGACCTGTTAAAATGGCGCTGTGGGGTGCAGACAACAAGGAAATGCAGAGATTTACAATGAAATAAAGGAGAAGCGCTTAGAAAAGCCGAGGCAATTTTTTGTAGTGAACCCCAAAATAACACTACATGGCTAGTTTGTGTGAGATTAGGCTATGTGGCTAGCTTGCATTAGATTACGCTGTGTGGCTAGCTTGCGTGAGATTATACTGTAGGGCTAGCTAGCGTGAGATTACACTTAGTGGCTAGCTTTGCGTAAAATAACTCTAGGTGGCTAGCTTTGCATGAGATAAGGCTACGTGGTTAGTTTGTGTGAGATTGCGCTATGTGGCTATCTTGTCTGAGATTATGCTACATGCCTATCTTGTGTGAGATAATGCTACGTGACTAGCTTTCTTGAGATTATGCTACATGGCTAGCATGCGTGAGATTAAGCTATGTGGCTAGCTTTGCGTGAGATAATGCTACGTTACTAGATTCTTGAGATAATGCTACGTGGCTAGCTTTGCGTGAGATAATGCTACGTTACTAGCTTTCTTGAGATTATGCTACATGGCTAGCTTGCATGAGATTACGCTACGTGGCTAGCTTAGCGTGAGATAATGCTACGTTACTTGATTCTTGAGATATGCTACGTGGCTAGCTTTGCGTGAGATAATGCTACGTTACTAGCTTTCTTGAGATTATGCTACATGGCTAGCATGCGTGAGATTAAGCTATGTGGCTAGCTTGCGTGAGATTGCGCTACGTGGCTAGCTTTGCGTGAGATAATGCTACGTTACTAGATTCTTGAGATAATGCTACATAGCTAGCATGCGTGAGATTAAGCTATGTGGCTAGCTTGCGTGAGATTACGCTACGTGGCTAGCTTTGCGTGAGATAATGCTACGTTACTAGATTCTTGAGATAATGCTACATAGCTAGCATGCGTGAGATTACGCTACGTGGCTAGCTTTGCGTGAGACAATGCTACGTGACTAGCTTTCTTGAGATAATGCTACATAGCTAGCATGCGTGAGATTAAGCTATGTGGCTAGCTTGCGTGAGATTACGCTATGTGTCTAGCTTGCGTGAGATAATGCTACGTTACTAGATTCTTGAGATAATGCTACATGGCTCGCATGCGTGAGATTAAGCTATGTGGCTAGCTTGCGTGACATTACGCTATGTGTCTAGCTTGCTTGAGATAATGCTACGTGACTAGCTTGCTTGAGATTATGCTACGTGACTAGCTTTCGTCAGCTATAATGAGAACAGCAGCTTATGTGCTAAACACTGTTCAGTAGAAACGTCTTCAAATCTCACTTGTTTATCAAAACTTTACAAATTTCGCTTTTATTTAGCAAACAAAACTGTAACTACAGGTGGAGGAAGAGTTTACCTCCATCTGAGGGATCCTACCTGGTGTAGCAGGTGATCTGAGGGTGATGTCACCTCTCCACCTTCCTCCATCACCTCCTCCTCTTTCTCTTCGCTCTTCTGCTCCTCCTCCTGTTCCTTCGTTTCCTCCATCTTGCCTTCATCTCGAGCCGCTTTATTTTCTCCTCCACCTTCGGTCTTTGAAATCTGATTGGCTGATTCAAGATGGGCGGGGCCAAAGGGCTCTGATGGACAAGACTCATCCTCGATTGTTACTATGGAGACTCTAACCTCATCTTCATCCTCACATCCTCCTCCTTGGCATACCGAGGAGGAGATAAAGGAGAAGGAGAACTTTGAGGAGGTGGCAGAGATCCGTCCACTGATTGGCTGTTTCTGTCCTTCGTCTCTGGAGGAAGACTCTGTCATTTCCGTGTCGTCCTCCTTCCCTTTAGGTCTGTCCTCCCCTGTTTCTCTGTCTTCATGTTCAGATGTCTTCTCTTCATCTTCCTCCTCTCTCCTCTCTTCAGCTCCTCCTCTCTCCATGTATCCTCCTCTTCCCGGCTTTACCTCCTCATGCAGCAGAAGGATACAGACGCATCCTGTAGAGACGACATGTCAGCATGAAAACATCCTTCTAGCGGGAAATTAAGCAGCAGAATGATTCAATTGAAGGTTTTATCACATTTATGTGACTTTATTTGTCTTTTTTCTCTTAAACTCAGAGTCCGTCACCTTTCAGACATCACATTAAACTCCTTAAAATTACCGTTGCTAAGTCGCTATCTTGTTAGCTTCATTTCAATAATCTGAACCAGGGATGTACAGCTCTGCTCCATGAGGGTCAAAATCCTGCAGGTTTTCAATGTGTCTCTGCTCCAACTCATCTGAATGAGTCATTATGCAGAATTTCACCAGCTTGTTGGATCAATTTAACGTTAAATATGTGGAAAACCTGCAGGACAGCTGGAATTTCTCCAACCACATCCCACATGGATACAATCGGATAACGATAAAACCACTAGACCAGAAAATAAATCCTCCATGTAATAAATTAACTAAATCCTCATCCTCCATGTGTACTGTTAAGATGTTCATTCTAGGAGACAGATAGTTTCGGCCATCTCTTGTGTTTGTTTTGTAAATTATTTGGTTCATTTTTAAGATGCTTGTGGTTTTATTCCTCTTCTTGTGTTTTTGGACGCCTGAGGTGCTTTACCGCTACCAACGGTAAAACACAGAAAGTCACTCTGAAATCATCTCTACCTTTTGGTGGATGAACTGATTAAACATGGCAACGTAAAGGACATGTGGAAGTGTTTGGACGGCCATGTTTTAAAACATACTTTTACGAACCAAAAGGAGGATAAATGGACCTTTATTCTAAAATGCATCCATGTCCTTTTCATACATAATCTTCCTGCAAATTTCACTATTTATTGGTGTTTTTCTGGAATATATTCAACTTGTTATTCTCTTATATGTTACCTCTGATAGCTGCTGTTACAAAGAAAAAGGCCTCATGTGATTAATAATCTATCTATCTATCTATCTATCTATCTATCTATCTATCTATCTATCTATCTATCTATCTATCTATCTATCTATCTATCACTAACTGAATCCATCACTGCAGGGTGGTTTCCATGACAACCCAGCAGCTGTTTATCTGGGATGTAAAAACATTTGCTCAGTTCAGGTTTGATTAAAATCAGAATAATTAGCGAAACATAATTATGCGGATGTTTTTATTCTCAGATGCAAGTCGCTTTGGATAAAAGCATCTGCTAAATGACTGTAATGTAATGAAACAATCGATGGAGGAGAGCAGACTTACTGTACAGAAGCGTTTCTCCTCCGGGCTTTAAACATTAAACGCCGGGATGAATTTTATTACTTTCCCTTTATTTTCCGTGGTACTTCACGTTTTCGACTCCAATACAAACAGCGCGGCTTCATAGTTAATTTTACACTTTATTTCTAAAGTGTTTTGTTGTTAAATAACTAAGAAAATAAACTTTGTTCGGATCGTTTATCCTCCTCTTGCACATGGAGCTTTGTTTGGCGCGGATTGATGACGTCACGTGTCTTGATTTACGCGCCGTTGTTTTTTCTCAGCTTAAGGTCAGATTCGTCAGAATAAATTAGTTCATGTTTTATCCACCATGGAAGACCACATCAATTTAAACTTTTTATCTCATTGATCTGATATGAGCCTGGTTTTTATGGTCATTATTTAGAAATATCTTATTTAATTTCTGAATTTGAGAAGAAACGATGCAACCCCAGTCATCTATATTAAATTAGGAAATAAAGCCAAACAAATTATACCATAAAAAAAGTTAAATGTTCATATTAAATAACAAGGAAGTGTGCAAAAAGGTGTTTGATTTTGGAGCCAGGCTGGAGCACAGCCCAGGCTGAAACTGTTTAAATTAGATATTTAACATTGTAGTGTTGTCAGATGTTATTTTTACATCCTGTTTGATAAATACTGAGGATAGAGAATAATAAGATGTTAATAAGATGCTGTATTAATGCTGCATTAATGCATGCTTGTAATGATGTAGAGCAACACGTAGAAGCTGATTACATGCTGCTGTTGTGGATACAAGGTTTACCTTGTAAAGGGCAGTTTACCCTAAATATGGTAGAACAGAGGTGCCCGAGTCTGGTCTCTGAGATCTACCATCCTGCAGCTGTAAGATGCCTCCCAAAATGAATGACCCCATTCCTAAAACCACGTCATTCGGTTCTGCGGAGGTTTGCTTACGAGTCGTTCATTCAGGTTTGCAGGAGAAGGGTTGCACATAACAGTAGCAGGATAGGATATCTGGAGGACCAGACTTCTGTGACCGATACAATAAACTGGACTGGAAACCATTCAGGTCCAGTTCTGAATGGAGGGCTGGAGCTGCAGCATCACACTGAGAAAGAAGTTGGACAAAGTTTTCATGCAGTCAAATCGTTGCTGTATGAGGATATTAACCTCTCCCATTATACCAATCACCGTACAAACATCTTTTTAAACATGTGGAATATTTTGTGATTTTTTTTCTGTGGAGAAATTTCTGTTTTACACTCCTGCTATTTATGTATACTTACATATTTATCGTGTACATACTTGTTTTTCCAGACCATGAACCGTAACATAGTATGTTTAATTTTATATCATGCTGTTTTAATGTTTCTGTAAAGCACTTTAAATCATCCTGTGTTTAATTGTGCTGTACAAAAAAATGTTCATATTTTTTTATAGTATTTTTTTTATAGTTTCTGTTGACATTCTGTCACTTCCTGCAGTCTTGTTTTGTTGTAATAATGCTGTTTCTTTATTGAAGGACTAATAAAGGTTTTATGTAACATCGGCTTATTCATTTTTGCTTGAATATCTTCAATACTAAAAACTTGTAAACTAATGTTTTGATGCTCAGACTCACGTGTTAAAAAGCAACTTCACAGCAGAAATATCTTTACAGACTGCTATAACTCTTCTGCTTAAACATTTAAATATTAATAAATATAAAATTTGGCATAGTTTGCCAGCTAAAAACAGAGTTTGTGCTACACTGACTTCTAGTTACTATTGGATACCTGTCAATCAAAAGAACACACCCATAATTATGCCAAATTAAATTAAACATCTGCTTTCTCGTTGGCTCAGACAACTTGGGGGCGGAGTTAGTAGCATGGTAGTAATTGGTTTAGAGCAGTGGTGGGGAACCCTGGTCCTGCTGGTTTTCCAAGCATCCCTGGTTCAGTAGAACTGATTCAAATGAAATGGATCCAACAGCTTATCTGGATCTACTCAGTGATTCATTCATTTAAACCGGTTTGAACAGGGACACATGGAAAAGCTTCAGGGCGATGGTCCCTCCACCTACTGGTTTAGTACCAAAACCAGAAGATAAAGGCTACTACCATAGAGGCTACAACAAAACAAATACAGTTTAAATTAAATGAGTTTTATCTTCATAACAGTCTAATTGTTATTATATTGCCTCTTTACTTGAGTTAGCAGAAACAGCAGATGTGACTTGTGAAATCAATCAATATGGACAACTGATCAGTTCTTCATCTGATTAATACCTCTGAATGAGTCTGGAAGAATTTAACAAATACATGTTTTTGTTGACATCTTTAAGAAAACTTTAAGTATTCTTGTGGTACTTATGTATGAAGAAAATTTGTCTATATTTCCCAATTCCCCCAAGCTCAAAGTAATTCTTTAATAAACAAGCAATTCCTTAAATAATCAAAACCTTAACTTAAAAAAAATCCCAATTTTGATTTGTTATACAAAAACTATTGAAATTATTATGAGTAACTGACAGTTATTAATGTGACGTGTTTGTATAATGGGTAGTTGGTAATACTGGATATGAATAAAGTAAAAATAAAAAAAAGCTTAAAAAGATCATCAGAAAGCCTGTAAAAGTATTTTTCCCGTGAAAAAAATAAAGTCTGGACACACCTGAATCTTAATGTTTTTTAGCCTCATGGATAGTTTCTCATTATGTCTCTACATTTAGTAATTTCATCTTTTTTTACTCTGGAAAAAGACATTGTAATATTTTTGCTTTACCACCACATGCTTCTTTTCCAACTAGAAAGGAGTTAAATTATTCCAGTATGTTATCTTTTTGTCCTTCTTGGGGTTCCATAGCTCATTCATCCCCCACATCCCCGCTTGGTTGTTCAGGGTAAGTGCTGTTTTCACGCAGCTGTATGTTCGGTTTTCTTTCATAACCGACGCGCTTTTTAGTATTTTTTCGTTTATAATCCCAATACTCCACCAACTAACTTGATTTGGGGTGTTTTCCCCTCGTTCCCTGATGTTTTTTCAAAGATATGTTCATAGAAACGTCTTGAATTCGCTCGCGGGGTCTTTTGTGTTACAGCCAAGATCACGTGACCCGCAACATTTCTGCAGTTTCTTGTTCTTAAATTATTTTTATTTATTCTCCTTTCAGACACACATGCAGGATTTACTCGAGGATAATTTTACTGCTTGATATTTCCTACTTCTGGTATGTTTTTACTCCTTTTTTCTCCCCTCTAAATGATTATTTTCATATTTTTACACTCAATTATTGTTTATTTAGTGGTTTAAATCGTGATTTTTTTTGCAGACTTTCGCCAGATTTTATCAGAAACTTTACTTTCAAAGTGTAATTAAGATGAGGAGTTACAGTCCCAGTAACATAAACTGGAGCTTGACATATCCAGGTCATCGGTGCATCATTATGTTCTCTTACAACAGGAATATAAATGTAAATAAATATAAATTCACCACTTAGTTATTTCTGCCTTTTTATAAATATAAACTGTTTCAGAAAGATCTGATTTTACTCTTCAGTCAGATCAGATGAATCTTGTTATGGATCATGTGGTGAAAAATGAGTTGTGTGTCATTGAAGCTTTATTGTGACTCATAAATCTAAGTAATGATGTGAAATTGAGAGAATCGGTGCAGAAAGTGACCTCTGACATCAGGGTGCAGCATCCTGTTTCGTCAGCGGCCGTGTGCCCCACCCTCCATCCGATCCTGCAACGTTTAGATGCAACCCTTCTGCAACACAGTCACATGAATGTCTTGCTACCAGGCCTCTGGTAATACATGCATTACGTAGGATGTGAAGGTAAAAACTTTCTTTATTTAACAAACATCTATTTAAAAAATAATTATAAAGCACCCAGTAAAAAATGGTGATGTAAAACTGCTGGAAAAGTGTGTCACTTGTGTTTCACTGGGATTAAAACAGAAAGTTATTGGAGAAAATTCTGACTAGCAGCAGGGAAGGATTTTCATTTAAGCCCTAAATATGGTACGTCATGTATCTGATGTGTACAAAAAGAATGTTTTTACTCCAAGTAAGACACAAATAGCATCGTTTACGTCACTTTATCATTATCCCTCATGAGCTAGTTACTGGTTATCTAGAGCAGAGGTGTCTAATCCCCAGGCCGGGGACCGGTACTGGTCCGTGGCTCATTTGATATCAGGCCACACAGAAATAAATAATAAACAACCGCATTCTGGCCGAATTAACTTTGGCCTGTGCCGCTCGACACACCAATATGCCCGTCTGCTTTTGTTTTCATTAAGACGGAGGGTTTTTTGTCTTTGCAGCTCACCGAGCCTATAAATAGATCAACCTGTTGTTTCAGAGAATTTAACTTTAGCTCAAGTTTATCTGAGACCATTAAGTCCAAGCGATTGTGTTGCTTGAATTACTCCTATGTTGCGTTTCTTTGAGGGCTTTGTTGCCTTCTCTGAATGGTCTTTGGGCCGGGATGGTTTCATGGCCTCATTTGAAAAGATGTTCGTAGGAGAGGGTATAAATTCAATAACTAAATCTCATATCACGATATAGTTCATTTTATATCGTTTCAACGATGCATATCCTGATATAGACATCAAGGCCTCTGCAATGCAGGAAGTTCAGCTGTGTGTAATAATGTGTTGTAACTGTCTGCATCAGAGCTTTTAAACTAAAAAGGACGACTTCCACAACAAATTTGCACTGTCCTCCTCCTTAATCTGTAAGTGCCCCCCCCCAGCCCGCAGCGAAACCAAACATTGCCTATTGTTGCCGTCACATTTCCCTGACAATACTATTCATCCACTCACTGCGTGTTAGAATGAAAAGCTAACCTTATATCAACTGAAAAACACAAAAAATAGAAACCAGTGCGAGTAATGGTGTCCGCACCATTACTCGCATTGAACTCAAAACAAAATATATTACTTGGATTTTGGATATTATTAACCCTTTAAATTTGGGCAGAACTTGGCTAATGACTAATAGGACTGAACAATTTTAGGAAAAAATCTAATTTTTATGGCAGATATTGCGATTTCGATTCAATTCACGATTTTTTTTACAGCAAGCTTTACTACAATATTCACAATGTAGCATATGCAAATATGACAGAAATGATATTATACCATTTGCTGAATGTTTCTACCAGCAGGGATGATGAATTACTTGTTTAATTAATCCATTTCATCCCCAGACGGACTCATGATGTTGTGTTTATGTGCAGCTCTAGTTAAACGATAACGTGAACTTAAATTATCAGGATTATCAGGATGCTGTCAAACTTTGTTATATTTAGCTGAGGACGGAAAACTAAACTTAGACGCGTTCAAAGACAGCTTGGAAATAATATGCTTAACATCACGTTGTTGTTGTTACAAAGCCAATAATGAAAAGATTGGCTTAAGAATGCCAAACGACACCCGGGGTTGTGAACTCATAGAGAGAGAAAAAAAACAAGTCCCAAACAATTTCAACTCGGTTCACATCGTTCATGTTAAAAAAGATTCGGATCGGTTATGAACGTCACACTGCTAGAGAAGCGTGCTTACCGGCATCATACACGGACATATATTCATTTTGTTTGGCTAAAGTCCCGAAATGAACCGACTGGCAACACGACGGATTTCCCCCATAATTTTCCATTTTCATACATTTTCTTATAAGAGACCTAGGAAGGTGGAAGAGATGCACGAAAGACCCGAATGGAGAAGCCCCTGACTGCAGTATGCAGATCGAGGCGTGCCTCAATGTGGGCGGGGTTAAATGTTGAGCTCCGCCCACTAAACAGGGTGAGGGGTTTTACTTGCCACTTTTAGCTGACCTGAGACTATGAGCTCCTTGAGTTGTGTGTGAACTGATCTGAAATACAGTTTAAAGGCCACAACAGTTATTACATACACAATATGTTGGTGGAACCTGGGTGTATTGTAGGATTTAGTTTATATTGTCACATCATTTATACCAGTAAAGCATCGATTAATAATAAGCGACCAGTACATTTTAGAAGTTGAAAACTTTATTTCCTGGAGATGACTAATGTTACTCAGCGGTTTTGTTCTGCCGGCCTTTCTTGTTCCTGTAGCTACATATAAAAAGGATTTTGCAAAAAAAAAAAAAAAAATTTTAAAGCAATAGTGTACATATCATAAAATCAAAATAACTAATCTTCTCCAAAAATATTTTTTAAAAAATTTATAAGGCAAGCCTTAATTTAATCATCTCAAGAAACACAACTTAAACTGGTAAGTAGTGCTATTGCACGCAGAAACATATAAAATGTGAAAAAAGCAGCGACGGTGGCGGTGAAGAATCTTAGTGGTCAAAACAAGTCATTTACCACTTAAATCCGGTAGGTGGCGCTATTGAGTATGGCAGAAAGATGTAATTACCCGCACAAAGAAGAATCACATTTAGTGGGCAGAGTTCAATGCATCTAACCCCGCCCACATTGAGAAACCCAATAGTTTAATGGGCGGAGCTCACCGTTTAACCCCGCCCACATTGAGGCAGGCCTCGATCTGGGTACTGCAGTTAGGGGTTCTTGGCCAAATGCGGCTCTGGAGCCGCGGATTTCCGAGCCCGGCTAGACGTTGCAACTTTAGTGCACAAGTTTTGCACATTACCCGTCTCTGGTTGACATCTCCAACCTCAAACCCGAAATCCGTATCTGATTGGTGAGCTTGGCAGGGTGGTAGGATTACGGCATGTATGTGTAAAATAATTCACACGACAGATCCTGGGTCAGTCAGAAACGCTGAAAAACCGCAGCTTTGATGATCACGTGATCGTGTTGCCTGAAGTCGCTGTAGAAGACCGTTTTTCCTGTCAAGGATGAAGACACTGGTTTCTTTAGATTGAGAAGAATATAAATTTAGTAATGAACATAAAAGAAGTTCAACATACAGTTAACATTGAAACATGAAGGGACAAAACATTAAGACATACAGACATGGTACGAGG
>JBAMHX010030366.1:0-10352 GCA_037177515.1 Pseudomugil tenellus
GTCAACTAGTCCAGACTAAACATGGAGAAGCAGCATTTAGCTGTTATGCTGCAAACAAGTGGAACAAACTGCCAGTACAGATAAAACTTTCACCAAATATAGAAATGTTTAAACTAAGGATAAAAACTTTTCTTTTCTCTTCCAGCTATAAATAAAGTCTGCACGGTAACTTTTTATTTACGTTCTTCTTAATGATTTTAATTTAATTTATTCTTTTATTATAATTCTTGTTCTGTTTTTATCCTTTTTTCATTTGTTTTGTTTCTGTTTCAACATCTGTAATGCTTTTAATGTTTTTATGTAAAGCACTTTGAACTGTTGTGTACATGAAAGGTGCTATACAAATAAACTTGCGTTGCCTTAAATATAGAAGAGGAATAATTATTAGGAATAATGCAAATGTGTCTTTGTGAAGTCATATGCAAAATTTATTAATTTTCAAAATTGCTCAATCCAATGCAAGGTTGCAGGAAGCTGGAGCCCGTCCCAACAATTAGCAGGTGAGAGACAGGTACACCCAGGGCAGGTTGTCAGTCCATCCTAAAACCAACACAGAGAGACAAACAACCACTCCCGAAGGAGATTTAACAAGAGCTGCAGTTTCTTGGTAGATGACTGTGTGGAATCAGCAGTGCAATACAGAATAAAGTTTCAAATCAACAGAATGATTTATGGAGAGACAACAGTATCTTTGAGGACTACCTGCAGTCTGGGTTCAGACAGAAAGGAAACAGCAGTGGTTAGTCTGGTTAGACCAAACAGAGCAAGAAAACTGTCAGATCTTCTCCTCTTTGACCTCAGACCTGCCTTTCATTCGAACACACCATACTTTTAAAGCAACTCCCAGGTGGGGACACTTGTACCTCTGTCTTTGGTTCTCATCTCCGAGGGGGTTTTTGGGGGTCCTACGTTGAGATGCCCCTCATCTTTCTGGTCTTTCTTAAAAAAAGACTAAAAAGAAAAAAAAACATTCACAAAACTTGTTACAGTTTTTACAAGATTCAGATGCAAGAAAAAAAAGTTCATATTAGTCCTCTTTCAGTATCTCTGCTTTGGCTTCTTGTGTACTTACTGATTTTTGTTCTATTCCAGGAACACAACACACATATCCTGGAATGTGACAACAGATTAAAATGACAATAAATCATAAATTAAATAAAGATTTATATACTGTATTTGACTTTTTAAGCTCTTAATGCTTTGAGTGTTGATTATTTATCCAAGTTTAGTTTATGAACCTCCCAAAACCAACTGGTGGATACTGGTCTCTTGTTTGCTGCTTAGGCGAGGACTAACACATATAACAAGGCTTACTTTTGTTTTTATAGTCCTCTGCTTTAGAACTAGATTCCATAGTCTGTGAAGGCAATGGGGAGAGTTGTTTTAATACAAAAAGGCTTTTATTCGTAATACATCTTTCAAGTGAATGTTTTTCTAGACTATAATTGCCATTTTATTCAATTACGTTGTGTTTTGTGTTAGCTTTTTTAAACCTGCAGTGACTTAATGTAATTTTATTTAAACTTCACGATGTGGTTGGTGAGGGTTTGGACAGCGCTTAAGAGACATGATTTTATGTTATTTCATATATTGTGTACAAGTGAAGCAAATTTCATGTTATTGACAATAGGTTGTATCTTATCATGTTGTTGGTAATGTATTGTATAATATCCGCTTGTATTTTGTCCTATGTGTCCTTGCAGATGTGTGAAACATTGGAGAGTTTTGGTTGGCTGTGGAATCGGCTGACTGGGATCATCTCTGATAAAGCGTCATGCATTGCCAACATCAAAACAAAAATTCGCAACATAAAAAACCCTGACTGCTGTTACTATGGAAATTACAGAGGAAAATAGAGATCTTGCTGTTGTTTTTGGCTGTATTACAAACCTAAATGCACCGTGCAGCAAATATCTGAAATATTAACAGGTCAAATCTGTGGTCCTGAATAGCAAAAATGCCATCACATCCAGTAGCTAACTGCACCGGCAGCATCATGATGAAGAGATTTTTTGAGTTAACATTAGAGATGAAATAATCTATGGAGGATGGCAGAATAGATGTTCCTGAATTTCATTGTCCAAAATGGGTTATCGACTTTGCATTTTTAGTGGCTTTGACCCAGAAGCTGCACGGGTCTGATCAGCTAATCACTGCAGCCTGCAACAGTGTGAAGCTTTCACTTCAAAACTGAAGCTATGGAAAAGGGTTTTTTGTTTTTTTTTTTGCAAAAATTTCATTCATTTCACAGCACATAGATGTCTTGTGAAAGGCAGCGTTCTATGTGCAGTGCAAACATAACTTATTCATTTGCAGTACAAAAGCAAGCTCAAGACTAAGCATGTTCACCCTGCTGCTTGGCCTGCTTTAAACGGACAATGGTCCACTTCCAGGATACTAAGATTCGTTTGGTGCAGTATGAACTCTTGCTCGTGCAGCCTGGTAATAAAAACAAAATTTGAGAATAGTCAACAGAGCTTCACAATTACAATAAAAGCCATAAAAGTAAGGAGAAAGGAAAAATAATCTGCCAGCCATCCACACTAATAAATACGTGCCTGCATGATATTTAATCATTTTAGTCATTTTTACCAGCAAAAGTAAGTGTGGTACCGTACAAAGCAGTTGTTTTAACTACGTGACATTGCCCAGGCGGTTTGGTCTACTGGAGTTCAGTGGAGTATGAACACAAACTAAACCAAAGGAAGGTGTGTAACTTTTAGTAAATCACCAGTCAAGTCATGGGGTTTTGCTAGCACTTGTTGAATGCCTTCCCTGATGCAACCCTGGAGGGCTGTGAGCTCTGGACCGGCCCTCAGGGAACACATACTCGTTTCCCCCTCGGACATTATGCAGGAGCAGGATTTGAACCAAAAGACCTACAGACCAGAGGACAACCAGCTCTTCACTTTCCAAGGCACTGCCATCCCTTACAACTGCTACCTACCAGGGTAAATTTATGTGAGCAGAAATGCTGTCAGGTGTCTGGAGCGCCAGGTGGATGTGTTGTATTTGGCTGCATTGGTTTTATGACTTTTAGCAACATAACTCAAAGTGTTTTTCACAGATTTCAATAAAATTTTCAAGAAAGCTCAGAAACAGAATAAAAAAGATGAAGTATTAGATTTGGGGATGAGCTGAATCATTTATTGGATCCAGAAATATTTTAAAGGATTCCTTATTACCTCCCCCTTACGTCTCTTATTTCTCCACCCCCACACTCCTGCCTGATGCCTCAGGTCAGCCGACTTGCTGAGATGTACTGAGATCCAAACCTAAGCTCAGAGGGGACAGAGCTTTTTCCGTTGCTGGTCCAAAATTACGGAGCAAGCTCCTCCTCCACATCAGTCCATTGGCTTTTAACCCACTGTGAGACTGCTTTGGTGTGCTGCAGGTTTTATTACTGGTTTTATTGATTATTTCATTTATTTGATTTTGCTTTTATTTGCTTATATTCTTTTATTTTTTAACTGTTTATTGTTTGTATTTTTTTAGAAGCATTTTTTTTTAAATTGTCACTGTGGTTGACAGCACTTTGTTCCAACGACAGTTGTTTCTAAAGGGCTTTATAAGTTTATAAGTAAAGTTAACTTGTGTTAAATATTATGGGAAGATAGAGGTTATTTTGCCATTGAAACTTTCAACATAAAAATAATGTCAACAATCATTAGCAAAAATAAAAAAAAAGATTAGAATGCTATGTGGACATCTTCATTCTCTAGGTACTTTTAGTTATGTAAAATCAAGATTTTTAAAAAAAGAACACTGGCTGTAAATGTTGAACGGAACTAGAGAAGCCAGTCCAGCAGGGCTTGGTGTGTATTCAGTCATTTCTTGGAAATGTCTATCTGGCAGCTGCGGCTGGGGTAAGCTGCAGATACGGAGAGCACATGATTAGTCAATAAAAGAATAACTCAGGAAACCCAAGTTCTAGAAATTCACCCAATACTTGCCACAGATTATTTACTTTGATGAGGTGATGTGCTCAAGGATGTAGCTTTGATTTTAAAAGTGTGACTGACAGAAATTTTTTTCAGTCAACTGTCAACATTGTAACATTTGTTATACTGCCATTTTCAGCTAAAATGGTTCAAAGAAACTACATATGCACTATGCATAATAATCTGCAATTAAAGCCACATGTGCATTGGAGGCCCTCGCACCTATGGCACTGTTCGACCTATGTCGCCACCACATCCCCTAGCAACCTGCCTCCTCCGCTTTACTCAACCTCACAGCAGCCAGACTTCAAATCAGGCCATTTAAGCTTTTAAATTGGTCACTTTCTGCTCCCAGGTGGGCAGAGCTACAGTCGTGACTTTGAATTTTCTTGAAAAGGGATAAATAAAGTATTTTTCATTCATTCTTTCATTTCATCTAGACATGTGTTTGTGGTCAGTATGTAACTGGAGTGACCCCTGATCAGTTTGTTTCAGATCTGGTGTTGTATTTCAGAGACGGAGCAAGCCCTGCTGGACGGCGAGGTAAGACAAGTTTAAACATGTCTTTACACCATCTTCTATTGACTCTACTCCTCAATGGATCACCACAGCCAATCACAGGCTCCCACTCCTTTATGGAGCCCTAGTTCCACAGTTTTGTTGGCATGTTTTACGCCAGATGCCCTTCTTGACCCAATAACAGTGTCTTCACAGGTCTTCCTAAATAATCAATAATACAAAAGTTCTTGTTTTTATCTCATTTTGAAACATCCATCTATCCATTTTCTACCGCTTATTCCCGTCGCGGGGGGGCTGGAGCCAATCCCAGCAGCCAACGGGCAAGAGGCGGGGTGCACCCTGGACAGGTCGCCAGCCCATCACAGGGCCACACATATAGACATACAACCACACATACACACACTCACACCTATGGGCTATTTAGAGTGACCAATCAGCCTATCCCCAAGCTGCATGTCTTTGGACTGTGGGAGGAAGCCGGAGAACCCGGTGAGAACTCTAACCGCTAACATGGGGAGAACATGCAAACTCCACACAGATAGGCCACCGCCCGAGCTGCTGTGAGGCTACAGTGCTAACCACCTCGCCACCGTGCAGCCATCATTTTGAAACATTTACAGAAAAACACACCTAAACCATGACGGTATTACAAATCGTAGGAATAAATGGAGATTTAAACCGTTTCTTCCAAATGTCCGTTAGCTTGCTAGCTAGCAAAACTAACGAGCTCCAGGCGATAGCATATCTCGGACTGTAATGTGTCTGTACACAGCTTCAAGAAGGTCCGTGCAGACCACAATAAACAACTAGAAGATTTGCTGTCCTTCCAGAACAGCAGTGTGAATGCTTTCATGCTGAATCAGTTGAAATGCAATGCTAAAGAAAGCTTAAAACATCGGGTAAATTATTATCTGAAGAGATGAAAGCACAAATTCATGTTGGAAAGTGTTGAAATTGGTGGAAAGTTGAACTGAAATGAGCATAAGATAGGTGAAGGGGGTTAAAACCTGCTCACTGAAGCATTAATTTAAATCATAAAAAGGTTTAAATGATTTGAAGTTGCTAATGTTTAAATAAAAATTGTTTGAATAAAAGGAGTAAAATGCTTAAAAGATAAACTGAAATTAGTTCAACAGTTGTAGCAGAAGTGTTAGAAGCTCAATATCAGGTCCAAATAAAAACTAAAAAAGGAAAAAAGTTTATGATAAAGAAAGGAGAAAAAATATGAATTGATGTATGGATAGATAGATGGAAAGAGAGAAATGGAAGGATGGATTGATAGAGAGATGGTTTAACGGGTAGATTTATGATAAGAAAGATGGTTGGATCGGTAGATAGGTAGAAAGAAAGATGGTTGGATGGGTAGATAGATGAAAAGGAAGATGTTTGGATGGGTAGATGGATGAAAAGAAGCATAGTTGGATGGGTAGACAGATGGAGAGAAAGATGGTTGAATGGGTAGATAGGTGGAAAAAAGATGGTTTGATCGGTATTTAGATGGAATGAAAGATGGTTGAATAGGTAAATGGAAGGAAAGAAAGATGGTTGGATGGGTAGAAAGATGGAAGGATAGATGGTTGGATGGGTAAATACATGGAAAGAAAGATGGTTGAATGGGTAGATAGGTAGGAAGAAAGATGGTTTCATGGGTAGATAGATGAAAAGAAAGATGGTTGGATGGGTAGATAGGTATAAAGAAGGATAGTTGGATGGGTAGAAAGATGGTTAGATAAATGGAAAGAAAGATGGTTGGATGGAGTGAATAGAAGGAGAGAAAGATGGTTAGATAAGTAGATAAATGGACATAAGATGTTTGGATGCGTATATGGATGGAGAGAAAGATAGTTGGATGGGTAGATAGATGCAGATCATGAGGGTTGGGTGGGTAGATGGAAAGAAAGATGGTTGGATGGGTAGATAGGTAGAAAGAAAGATGGTTGGATGGTATTTTGATGGTTAGATGAGTAAATAAATGAAAGAAAGATGGTTGGATGGAGTAAATAGATGGAGAGAAAGATGGTTAGATAGATAGATAGCATCATCATAGTAGTCATCCCCTAAAGAGCTGAACGTTGACAGAAGCTTGCTTGTATTATGAAAGACTTCAGCTGTGCTGACCTTTTCCCCTAGATTCACAGGACAGCGTCGCCATGACAACAGCAGCAGCTGTTTAAAATCAAGTTAGTCAGTGAAACTTCAAAGGGCAGAATGAGTAAGTTGAAATGTAAAAGTGCTAACCTCCAAACTACTCACCGCCGTGAGAAAACCGTAAGACGGATCAACACCATTCTTTTACCGTCATGAGCAGAAGACGTTCAGCTACACAGGGATATGAGTTATTTTTTACTACTGGGAAAGAAATTTAAACTCTAACGAGCTAAACACGACGAAGCAAAGCTGCTCTGAGGTGCTGTGCTCAGTTATAATGGAAGTCAATGGAGAGGTTTTGAACTTTCCGTTGCTTGGAGGACCATAGCTCAAAATCTATAACTCACAGCTTTTTCAACCTTGGCTTGAGTTGAAGCCAAGATTTGCAAAATTTTGATGTATAATATGTGTAAGTAGGACAAGAGTTGAAGGAGTTATTAGAATTAGTTTAACGTTTTTTGAAAAGTTGAAAAGTTAAAGTGGAGCTAGTGGGAGAGCAACAGTGAGAATGTGAAGATTTTAATTATTTTAAAACTCCAATATTTTAAAAACTATAAAAGATATCAACAAGAAAAGTCATTTTTAAATAGCCCAACTTGTTGTGACTTGTTTAAAGTTTGAATAGTGTTTCTAGCACAAAACTGTGAAAGGAGTAGCGTTTTAAAAAGTTGAAGGTTTTATTGGAAAAAGTATAAAAGTTTAAAAGTCATAGAAGTCATCCCCTAAAGGAGCTGAACGTTTTGATACCAAACTTTTAAAATTGCTATATATGAAGGAGTTATTAAGTGCTGAAAAACGCTGAAATAAAGAAAACCAGGAAAACAATAGCTTTACAGCATTCATACATCTAAAGGGAGGTAGAGTTGGAGTACTGAGGTCCGTTTCAAAAAGCAGGTTTTTTGAAAACTCTGAGTTAGTTAACCCTGAATTGGGGCCAACTCGGGGTTTTTGGTTTCAGGAAGAGGGTTTAAATAACCCAGAGTATCAGGGTAAACTCTAGCCAGTTTCACAAAGAAGGTTAAGTGTAACTCTGAGTGAGTTGCTGCTGCAACAGTGTTTCTGAACTTAACCTGGTCGGCAGCAGGTTTTCTCAGATTATCTCAGTCTCCTCCCCTTTCAGAAGCATGTGCGCTCAATTTCCTTGAATTAAAATCTCACTCGCTTTGTCAATTATTTTCTCCCTTCCTCATGAGAATAAAGTCAAAGTAGCTACAGTTTTTTTACTTTACAGAATAAAGTAAAAAAAAAATTAAATTAACTTGGAGTCTGTTAGATTAATGTGAACCAGCTTTACTCTATAAAACACAATGCCTAGTTTGGATGAGCTAGTAACCTTGTACTTTATTGGCTTTGGCAACAAGGAAATTCTTTCCCTTTTTGCACATAAACACAGCATTATTATCTTCAAGTTTCCTGTTATAGAGAAGTAGGGAGAAAGATAAATTATCCTCCACAAATATTTCATTTTTCAGTGTGAACCTAATACTCTGTTGTATAATTCTTGTATGTCTTCATTAGAACTTCTAATTCCAGCGAGAAAGAAAAGAGACGTTTTTTTCAAGCGGTTGTCATGGTGACTCGTTGTTTCTGGGTTCCATAGATGATGGCTTTTTAAAGGCTTGTTGCTCATGGTTAACTCAGGGTAAACTAACTCGGTGTTAATAAAACCAACTCAGAACCGCTGTTGTGAAACGTGAAACTCTGAGTTTTACATCGCAGGGTTTGTCAACTCAGTTATCTCTCAAACTCGGGGTTTGTTGAACTCCCTTTGTGAAAAGGAAGCCAGGTTAACCAGCGTTGGTGTCATCCTGGACATGTTACTGTTAAAGAGAAGATCTGCACAAGAGACATCAACCTGCTAGCTGACATGAGCCTTCAGTTTTCAAGTCACACCTCCACTCTGTCACCCTGCAGCTCGGTCAAGGACCTGAACACCATCTCATCTCCCTCCACATCTCATGGTGTCAGTACCAGAGTTTCCTGCTCAACCACTATGTCCAATTCCCCGGCACCAGTTCAACACCAGTCTGAGTCAGAAACGAATACCAGTGATGTGGTAAACATCCTGCGTTGTTTCAGTGCCTGAAAAACTCCAACTAGTTGAACCAAATGACTACAGAATTTGAATTTGCATATACTTAATAAAGTATATTTAATCCATCCATTTTCTACCGCTTATTCCCAAACAGAGTCATGGGGGGCTGGAGCCAATCCCAGCAGCCAACAGGCAAGAGGCGGTGTACTGGACAGGTCGCCAGTCTATCACAACGCCACACACATAGACGAACACTCATTCACACACACCTATGGGCAAATTAGAGTCTATCCCCAAGGTGCATGTCTTTGGACTGTGGGAGGATACTGGAGAACCCAGTGAGAACCCACACTAACACAGGAGAACATGCAAACTCCACACAGACAGGCCACCGTCCAAGCTGGGGATCGAACCGGCAACCTGCTTGCTGTGAGGCTGCAGTGCTAACCACCTCGTCACCGTGCAGCCAAAGTATATTTCATTTCATTTCAAAATGGAGCGCCAGAACAACAGGGATGACACAGGAGTGAGAGCAATGATGTGGCAGATAGGGATGTTCTGTTCTAGCCGATCTGCTCGATCACGTGTCAAGCATACAACACAGAAGTGTTGCAAGAACTGTTTATGAGCAGGATTCAGCACGCTAAAAGTCATGTGAAAGACCAAACGAGGCCTCATTACGTCATCGGCGCGTGTCGAGCAGCATGTGGGAATTCAGAGGGGCCGGACTTTTCAATCTGTCAATGAATTAAAAGGGATTCCAAGCGCTTTGACGATCGTGAATTTATGAGAGGAGGAGAGTTTGCTAGCATATTCTACATTACATTTGGAGACTAGATTTAGGGAAAGCATACATATAAATATAGATAGTTATTATATATACTATTATATATTATAAGCTGGAGAGGTAATGTGTCACAAGAGGAGCAGACTGACCACGTAAAATCATTGAGAACTGTTTCATATAAAAATTTCTGACATAATAATGTGACGAGCATTTGTCCCATCATATATTTTGATACAACTATTTAAAATTTGTAACACAATCATCCACCATGTTGCACAAGCATAATTTCCCTCAAACATGTCCTTTTCTTTTGAAAGCAGACCACTACTCTAATTACAGATTGGTTTAAGTTCCATCATAATTTTGATAGGCAAGGCAAATTTATTTGTACGGGACAATTCAACACAGGGTGATTCAAAGTGATTTACAGAACATTAAAACAATGTAACACAAGTATTATTTCAAAATAAAACAAGAAAAACGCAAACGGGAATTAAAAAGAATTAAAATTATCTTGATAAAAACTTTAAAACTTAAGTTAATATAAAATAAAAATGATTGAAATGCAGCTGAGAACAGGAGGGTCTCTCAGCTGAGTGTTTCAGCTGATCTGAGACTTTCTGGGAGTATGTTTCAGATATGTGGAGCATATAAGCTGAATGCAGCTCCTCCGTGTCTCCTTCGGACTCTGGAAACTCACAGAAGTCCAGATCGAAATGACTTTAAGGGTCTGCTAGGCTCATTCTGGTTCAGGAGTTCTCTGATTTGGACCTAAACCATTCAGAACTTTATAAACCAGCTACAGAACTTTAAAGTCTGTGTGGTCAGATGGACATTTACTTAAACAAATGTTATGGGGGGGGGGGGGGGGGGGGGGGGGGGGGGGGGGGGGGGGGGGGGGGGGGGGGGGGGGGGGGGGGGG
>JBAMHX010030367.1:0-10352 GCA_037177515.1 Pseudomugil tenellus
CATGAAAACCATGACACACACTAAATCCTCATTTAAATAGGCGTGTCTCCAACAATTTGCACCCGCTGTCATTTGCGCAAGTAATCTTAGTAAATCACGTACTAAGGCCCCGCCTCACACGCTAAATTCTAGATGCCACACGCTAATTAGTACATGCACAATGAGATATTAGTAAATTCAGCCCTAAATCTTTTAACAATTGCAATACAACATATATAGTTTACAGACTAGAATGCCCATGTGGATGCTTTTATATAGAGAGAGCAAAGCGTAAAATGAAGACAAGACTGGCTGAACATAAACATGCAATTTGAACTGGCAATCTCCAATATCCAATGGCTGTCCACTACAAAGAGTCAAATCATAGTAACTGTGACTCCCTAAAGATCTCAGAGATCGAACATATTGAACACTCAATTAATGGCAGAGACCGACTCAAAAGAATTGCAAAGAGAATCATTCTGGATATATACATTGAAAGCTACTTTTTACCCAGGTCTAAATGGTAAAATGATTTTCTCTCTTTTTGTAATACTAATCCATCACGGCACTCTCAATAGGTTTCTGTCTTGAATTTAAAGATGTGTTTTGTATAATGTAAGGGTTTTATATGATGTAAGCATTAATTTAAATCGGTGGATATATTTATGTGTGCATGTTTATGTATTTCTATATGACCACGTTACTTAAATCAGTCCATATATTCATTATACAATTTCATGCCCACAATGTATGCAACGCTTCTTCACTTTGTCATTGGCAGCTGGTCATGTGATTTTTTTACCCACACACAAAATGGCAGGGTTTCATCATATTTTAACAGAAAACTAAACTGAAAAACACTACTGTCCGGATGTTTTAATGGATTAAGCCAGGTCACAATAAAGGCTTTTTAACTTATAAATCCTCCAGAGTGCCTCAGTATTTTTTTTTGTTTTGGAATGTCCACTGGAATCCCATAACTGAAGAGCACCAGAGGAAGAACATTGTTACACCCAAGAAGCACTCCATGCAGCTTGCCTTTTGATTTTGATACTGCGTATACCTGTTTAGGTCCCCAAGGGGGACAACCTGTGCAACCAAATTTAATTTAATTAATTTTTTTTTACATTTAAATTTAATTGATTTTAAATTTATTTTTGGATTCATGGTTTCTTAACCAGGTAGTGCTTTGTGCACAAAAAAAAAAAATCATATATATTTGGCTATATCTCTGGAACTGTTTGTCTCACTGACCTCTAATCAAGTGAAGTTCATGACCTCAGGATGGATCCGATCATGCAGAAAATGGATGGATACTTAAATTACTTAAGTTTAATATAAATACTAAAAAATACTAAGTATACTCTACTTTGTACAAAAAGTTTTATGTGTGAATAATTTTAAGTAATATGGACTTAACATTTTTAACTTTTGTTCATCGCCACGCCTCTCCATGTCGGTTACAGTCAAGACAGCCATTTTATTTTACAGAGGTGCTTCCATTGTTACGGGATCATTTACTGGACGTACAAAACAGTAAGTTTTATCCTCATTTTCTTTTTCTTATAATGTTTATATAATGCTAGAGAAAAACTTATTTACTCAGTTGCTAAATAAAACTTGGTAAAAAAAAATCAGACAAAAAATGTTTTACATGTTAGCATGTCGGCACACTGACAGACAACATATCAAGACTTGAGAAGAAATGTTTTTTTGAGCAATAATGTAGACATGAAGATAGAGAAAAACTTCTTTTATCAAACAGTTTACATTTTAGTCCGCTATGGTGCTGGAGGACTGTTTCCGAGGAAACAAAACGTACATATATATTTTTTTGTTTCGCAGCGTTTTCCATCACACTCACCATTAATTTGTAAAGTAGCATATCGGCTTTTGATTTTAAAAAAATTACGTGATTTTTTTTCTTCTATACTCGAGGTACTCTGTTTATGTAGAATATTTCACCCGTGTAATATTGTGGAAGCTCCTACGTCCTAAGTGGCATGCAGCATTTCTCATCAGAGGCCTGTTCTGTCTGCTGAATCTGGTGAGTTTGTTTTAATTTAGTTAAGATAAGAAGAAAAAAGCAACCAAATTTTAATTCACCATAGAATGTTGAAATCATATGGGTGAAATAAACGTGACATTTGCACTTTGCAACAAAGAGTTGTTACAGATAAACCTGCATCAAATATTTCTATTTTCTTTCTGATCTCTACTGCTCTATTTAAATTATTTACTCCTCCATTCTTTACTCACTTCATCCCCCGCTTCTTAACTTTATCTTCTTTGTTCCGTATCCTTTTTCTTTTCCTTGTCCACTGTAATTTCTGCACTTGTAAATATACATCTTAATAAATTGCTGGGAGGCTTTGGAATTTGATCAATATTTTGTCTTTTTTTCCATCCTAAATTTCTTTCAGACATTGGACCCAACAGAAATTTGGTGCCTTCGGAGACTGACAATTATCTTTGGAGATGACTCTTCTGTTTCTTCAAAACTCCCACTGTAAATAAATTAATTTGTGGGATATGTTGCAATACCTTAAGTGTAAGTAAAACGAAATAGTGATTCGAAATAGTCTACTTTTAATAGTTGAATTATGAATGACAGTGTTACAGAGAAAAGCATGATTTACAAAAATGAAAATATTGGTTACTTTGTGTTGTTTGGGAAATTAAGATGCTTTTGCCACTAGGCCAGACAACTGCTTGAGCAGCAACTATTGTAGGACTTGAGCTTTAATGGATTCTTTTATTTCCTTGTATTATTATTATTTTTCTAAAAGAGGACTTGAAAACACATCAAACAAACTTAATTTTTATCACTTACTGATACTTTAAATAAACTGTTAACAGAAATAAACATTTAAAAAACATACATAAAAGCATACTCAAAAATGTGAAATTGTTAAACATAAACAGTTAAAAAAAATATATGTTTATACTGTATGTTTCTGACATCTGATCTATTTTCTGGCTTGTAGCCCATTCCATACTCAAAAGAAAACTACTGCTCTAGACTGACTTTGTAATTAACACTTTAACACAAGTTGACATTGCATTAATTCAATATGTTCAGTGACTTCTAAATTTGAGATCCTTTCAATAACTATGTTCATTGTATTATTTAAAAATTATGTGCATGATAAATATTTGTTTCCATATGTTCCTGAATAGGTCTGAATAGGTCTTTATACTGTTCTTAATACCAAGTGCTTAGTTTTAAATGTTGCACTGTCTACACTTTATGTATCAAATTGGCTCTGACATGTTGACATGCTGACATCCTGAATATTTGTGTTTAAGTTGATGAAACACTTTAGTTTGTCTATCAGTCTGTTGGTTCCCCTTAAACCTATGTCAAGCATCTGATAGTTCAAGTTTACTTGACTTTTGGTCACTGAAATATACGTTTGTCAACAGACCATGTTTAAAATATAAGACTATATGTAAAGCAGGTTATAATTTTTAACTTTGTGTGTTTACCGAAATCTATGGAATTGATACAGTAGTATGTGGGGAAAATAAAATGCATTTTGTCTGATTTTCTTATTTGAAACTTTTCTGTATAGGCTACTAATGCAAACAAAGATATGCATTTCTTTTAAATGGGAAACAAAATAGTAAATCTACTTTGATTTTAATCAACTTAAGATTTAATGAAATGTGCTCTAAGCTTTTGAATATCCAAAAAAGTTGCTGCTGTGAAACATTTTTATATACCAGTAACTTGGAATTAAGTTGAGGGGACTTCATTTATTAAGTGTAATTAATATCCACAGAAAGAGAAGAACTAAAAATTTTAAGTAACATCAACACATCACTGAGTGTGTTGTACTTAAAATAGCTATTTCACCTAATTGAAAAGTTCAAGTTAAATACACTCAAGTTTTCATCCCACATTACCTAATTTTTTTTAAGTAGACTCAACTTAACTGGGCTAAGAGTGTGAGATCATACCTACCTTGTTCAATATTTTCCTATCAAGTGGAGCTTTGCAGCTGAAAAATCAGTTTTGACCATGTCTTTGTAACCATTTGTTAGATTAACCTCAATTTGTGCGTAAATGATGTGTGTGACCTCAGAATGCATCTGGAAATAACATCATACCTGCCTGATTCAAATTCTAATTAGTCAAGGTTTACTTCCTTCCAGTTCAGTGAGGCTCAGTGAATAAATATGATAGATGACTTGTTAATATAGTTATAGGGCATTATTACATGTGTGACTTTATATTATTGTATTGTGTCCTGTCTTTCCTGTTTCCTGTCTTTCATTACTGGACAAACTGATTAGAACAGGTGTGTCTGGCTGTTACCGTTGTGTTTACTGAGGTCAGACATAATCAGTAATCAGTTTGTCCATGAATGAAAGACAAGAAACAAGGAATTGTATTTTTATTTCAGGATGACTGCGGGAGCAGCCACTTGCATGGTTCATCTTTTTTTTTTTTTTTCAGATGGAAGGTAAAGTATATGTGAAGGGAAAAAAAGGGATCACATGTCCAATTTCAATAATAAATATGAATCTTAAAATAATCAGTCTGGAAAATTTTATTTGCAATATTAAACAAATTTGGATATAAATTTCATAGACATTCTTTCATAGACTGGATCAAAATATTGTGTGATAACCCAGCTGTACGTGTGAAGACCAATGATCAAACTTCACCACGCTTCTTCTTGCAGAGAGGTACCAGACAGTGCTGCTCACTTTCTCCATCACTTTTAGCCATTTTTATTGAACCCCTACTAGCTGCCATAAGACAAATTCAATTTCAATTCAGCTTTATTTGTATTGCGCCATTTCATGACAATGTTGTCTCAATGCGCTTCACAGAGATCAATTTGAGCCAATTCTTAACCAATGTAAGGAACCTAAAAGATTGCATCAAATGTTAACTTCGATCCGATCTCCCATTCTGTGGATGAATGAGGAAACAGTGAGGAGTAAAACTCCCTTTTAACAGGAAGGCAACACCTCTAGCATAACCTGGCTCAAAGAGGGCAGCCATCTGCCTCGACTGGCTGGGGGTGGAGAGAACAGGAAAGACAGATCAATACACATTGCAGCTGTTATCCAGGAAGACCTACAGAAAAAGGAGAATTAAGAAATAAGACCTGCCAAAAAAGGAGTAATATGTTAATGATATCTTTACCATGCTATACATACTTTCTGATAGGTTTCTGATAAGAGAAGTGGCTTCTCTGATTTCCATTTTGGGGGAGATAGACCGAGAGTCAGGTGTTTAAAGGAATTAAAATAAATCTTACCTCTAGGACTGATCAGTAGCCCTGACTTAAAGATAGCTGCCAAACCTCCTCTTCGATCTCTAGTCCTAGGAACATAAAAATTTAGACAGTCAGGTAGAGTACATTCATTTTCTGTTAGACCCTTGATTCTCAAACTGTAGTACGTGTACCACTGGTGGTACTAGAGTTCACTAAATGAGGGAAAATCATATCTGGAGAAATCTTAGACTTAGTGCTCTTTAAACAGTGATATATCTGGAACAGTTTAAAAATTTTACTTATTTTTTTGTGTTAAAAAGACTAGATTTCTTTATTCCAAAGGTAGCTTGCTGATGAAAGAGTGTCATCTGATTGGCCAAGTAAATGTACTATCAGATTGCCTAAATGGAACAAAATTTCCCACTCCTTACCTCGGAAAGGTCTCGGAAAGGACAACAAACACGTCTGAGCCTATTTTAGGTGGGAGAAATTAGTCACACACCATCTTTGGCAAAAGTCAATAGAAACGGGCTATAGGAGGTGTCGGCTGCAGTAACATGAGTTGTTATTTTTGCTGTTTTTATACATATATATTTATATATAATAGCTTGACCCTTTATATTTGACCACATTATTCCTAAGACATTCATAAATACTTTCAAAATGTCCAAAAAGTTGTTTATTATGGTTTGCTGTGTTTTTTCAATACATAGATGAGAAATTTCTTTTTTCTCATTATGTTTTATTTCTCTTTATGAGTCCATTGATTTTTTAAAAGTCATTTGACCAAATTATAACATGGAATTTATAAAAGCTCAGTTTGTTCTGAAAAAAGATGTTAAATAAATGATAGTGAGTCATAAGATGACCATTTTATGAGCTATAATACACAAACAATTCCAGGTGAGGATTACTCCCAAAAACCTTTTTAGGCTCTGAAGGGTATTAATTTTCAAATATAATCAAAATAGTACAAAGTGTTTACAATACACAAAATATGTTACATTTATATTTAAAATTAGTTTTATCTTCCATTTGTTTTTATTTTAATAGACTGCTTCTTCCCAGTAAATAATCCTCATAAGAAGTTAACATGCTTCCTTTCCAAACTGCTTATAGCCATGTATGTTGTAGCTTTATACATTTACTACTGTTATCCAGGTTGGTCATGGTGGTGGTACTTGGCTTGCTATTTTCTTAGATGGTACACACTGTAAAACGTTTCAGAACCACTGTGTTAGACATGTTGAATCTTTTGCCACTTCTGTATGACTATGAAGATATATATATTTTTCATAATATATTTTATTCTTACTTCATGCACAAGTGACTCAAAATCTCTCCTTCGATCTTTAGAGACGGCTGGAGTGGCAGTATTGTGACCGTGGCCCTGAGAACAGTTCTAGATTAATCTCAAATAGCTTTTTAGTCATAATTCCTAAAAGTTTATTTTTATACCGCCACTCATCGGCAAATAATAAGAAATCTGGCTCAACCCTCTCTGATGTGTTACGATCAGGAAACTTACAGTACTGAGAATTCTGTCTAAATACACATTGTTTGTATCTCGCATGTCAGTGGAGTCAGGGGAACTCACCTCATGGACCTCTCCGCAGTCCTCAGGTGCATGTTTAATACTTCTTAAGAAAAAGTCAATTCTATTTGTTTTGGGAAGAATAACCACAGTTGATCTTCCTACTCTCTAATCCATTTATTCCAAATTAACAAAAAATCGCACAGAAAAAAGGAAACCCCAAAGATGTAAAAAGAGAATGTTAAAAAGTCACATTTTGTTAAGAAGAAATATTACTAACATCTAAGATCTCAAAAACCTTCGGAGGAAATCGGAGGAACTCTCTTTAGTTCCTGATTGTCACTCTTTTTACACTGTCCCTTCACAGAGCACACACATGCATGCATAAAGCTGTGCATTAGCCTAAAAAACACATGCATCTCTATTCTACCATCATAAAGCAGGCCCCTTTAATACAGGAAGTTCTTTTCCTGCTCTAAAGAGGCCTCATACACAGAAAATTCAGCAATTTGTCAAAACCACCTGAAAAATTCCGTTTTTACATCGATAAGTAAAAGCACTTGTTTCTTTACAAAAATACTTTAGGTAATTATAAAAGCAGAGGGATTCTATTGTGTATGATATTAAAACACTTAAATTAAAACATTTACGAAAAGCTGGAGTGTTCAACTCATTGCAAAAAGCAGATTTAACAGATGGTTACAGGATTTTGCTATATTTATCTGGAGCTCAACTTGTCTTAAAAGGTGAACACACTTATTTTTCTATAGAGACAAGAGTATTTAAACAGAATTAAACAAAATTAACAAAAATAATTGGTCTTATTTAGTGATTCTTGCCACAAACTAAAGATCCACGGCTCCAACAGACAAAATAGATCAATACAATGATCACTAATTAGGTCATCAACTAACAGAGACTTAGAAGGAAGAGATCAGATATTCAGTAAACTACTTTTAATGGTTTTACTTTTTTGTCCTGATAATTCCATTGTTTTAATATTTTGGAGATTTTCACAATTTACTCCACATGTGCTTTTTGATTTATTTATTCTGGGTGGTCGGGCGACAGACAGTCATTATAGGTTTTGGAGAGGGTTGTGGCAGGTGAGAGACAACACAAAGAAATTGGTGGGCTGGGTGGTCGTCTGTGGGACCCTGCTTGCCTGCTCTGCCTGCCCTGGGTATCTGGCACAGTAGGCACTCATCGACCTGGGCCCATTGTGGTCTGTTCCCCCTGACTGCGGGTGGCTCTGGCTGGTACATTCCTCTGCCGCCTCCTGGAGGGATGCTGAGTTGGCTTTAGGGTGGGGTGGCTTATTTGATGCTTGTTTGCCCTGATCTCTGGGTCTTCCTGGATTCCTAGCCAATCACAGCTGGGAGATGGTAGAGTACTATTTTAATGAAGAAGCCAGCCAATCACAATTGGGAGATGGTAGAGTCCTTTGCATAAAGACAGAATTGCTGCTGTGCTAAGCAGGCAGAGGCCTGGGGCCGTACCACTGAGGTCTATTTTGGGTTTATTCACCAACAGCCACTTTACCTTATTTTTGTGTGCTTCAGATCTGACTTAAAATACTTAGTTGTTTTTTTTTTTTTGCATTAATTTATTTATATATTTTGCTTATTCATTTCTCGTGCTCCTGGGATTTTCTGAATTTGTCTTCCTGCAGGGGGCCAATGAGATATCTATTAGTTTTATGACATCATGGACGGGAGATGCTTCCAAATGATACTTTTTATTTTGATAGAGTCCAGTGTGAAAAACGGTGCGGACAACAGCACTGTTACGTGCACTGGATTTTTAATTTTTTTTTTTTTTTGCTTCACATAAGGGTGAGGTTTACATTTGTATTCCGAGTGCTTGGTTTGGCTGCGGCGGAGAGGGTGAGGGGTCTAGATACTGGAGGTAGAACTTGCAGCTCAAGGAGATAAGGACAGATTGCAAATCTGTTCTGGTTTCCTTTTTATTTTTGTTTAAAAGCTCTGATGTAAACTGCCATTAGATCTTATTACACACCCTGTAATTGTATTTCCCGCAATATAAGAGCCAACTTTATGTAAATTGGTTATACTGTTTGCAATCCCACAGTGAATTTCAAGCCCAATTGTCTACAGTATCTTGGGATGCATATCATTATGGGGCTATAAAATTAACAAGAAATTTGCTGTTCTTCCAGAATAGCAGTGTGAATGCTGTCATACTGAAAGTGAATATCTAAAAAGATAAAAGCAGAAAATGATGTTCAAAGCTGGTGAAAACTGTGGAAAGTTAAACTGAAATTAGAATAATACAGGTGAAAGGGGTTGAAACCTGCCTATTGAACCGTTTTTTAAAATCATTATAAAGCTGAAATTTTTAAATGTTTGAATATTTAAAGTTTAAAATGTTTAAATTAAAGTGTTTGAATTTGAGTAAAATGGTTGAATGCTAATGCTTTCATCCAACTGCATTGGATGAGAGCAGCTCAAGAGAACAGTAAACTAAAGGTGAAAAGAGGGAGAGAGAAAAGGACAGAAAGAGTGGTGAGGAGAAAAAAACATATAAAGATGTAAAATATATATAGTCATATCCTGAAAGAGCTGAACGTTTTGACACCAAATTTATAGAAATGGGCAGAAGCTTGCTGGAGTTATTAAGGACTTCTGCTGTGCTGACCTTTCTCCTAGATGCACAGGACAGCGTTGGCATGACAATAGCAAAGCTGCTGACAGTTAACTGAAAGTTCTAAGGGGAGAGTGAGTGAGTTGAAATCTGAAATCCGTTGTGACTCGTTTACAGTTTGAATTGTGTCTCTAGCTAAACAAATGTGGAAGGAGATACATTTTGAAAATGTACAAGTTTTTGAGGAATTTTCAGCAGTTTCCATTCATTTCAAGGGAGTAAAAAAAGTTTAAAAGTTAAATAGTTTAAAAGGAATAAAAATTATAAATTAGAAACTTCCGAGCACACCATTCCTGAATGAGCTGAACGTTTTGATACCAAAATTATAGAAATCACACAAAGTATTCACAGGATATGCTCCGGCAAAAAGCGAATGGAAAAATAAGAATAAAGAATAATTAGAAATTTGCTGTACTTGCAGAACAGCAGTGTGAATGCTGTCATGCTGAATCTGTTAAACTGTAATGCCAAAGAAAGCTTAAAACATCTGGTAAATTATTATCTGAAGAGATAAAAGCACAAATTCATGTTGGAAAGTGAAATTGGTGGAAATTTAACTAAAATGAGCATAAGAGAGGTGAAGGGGGTTGAAACCTGCTCATTGAACCATTAATTTGAATCATTATAAAGTTGAAACCATTTGAAGTTGCTAATATTTTAATAAAAAGTGTTAAAGTAAAATGGTTAAAATATAAACTGAAATGAGTTCAACAGTTGTAGCAGAAGTTTTAGAAACTCAAAATGAGGTCCAAATATCATAGAAATTCGTGTAAGATAAACTAAAAGAGTGAAACGATGGATGGAGAGATAGATGAAAAGAGAGAGAACGAAGGATGGATCGATCGATAGAAAGAGAGTGATCAATAGATAGATAGATAGATAGATAGATAGATAGATAGATAGATAGATAGATAGATAGATAGATAGATAGATAGATA
>JBAMHX010030368.1:0-10352 GCA_037177515.1 Pseudomugil tenellus
TCTATATATATCCTACTGTGTTTAGTTTAACGCATCATTTTAAAGCATATTAACACTTTTAAGCTAGAATTATTGCCATATTTTTGTTCTTTACTGTTTCACATCTTACAAATTAGGACCACAGGGACAGTAAATTTGACATATATATTAGTTAGTTTTGTTATTGCAATTGTGCAAATGCACTTTATTATGGGATCATTTCTCCAATAAAACTGATTTATTTTTAGAGTTTTTTTGTACAAAATGTTGGAGGTGATTTCATTAAATATCTGATTGGTGAGGTGTGTACAGTACTTGGTGGCAGGAACTCCAGACATTTCTCAGCACATCGCAGGAACTGGCCTTGATGTCACAGTGTTGGCTGTTTGTCCATGGACCAGTTTCTGCTGGTTTTCCACTGGCACAGCGATGGGCAAGGTGAGGTGTTTTTCAGGAACCAGTCTACCAGTCAAGGCAGTATGAGAGCTGGTCTTTCACATATGTAATGACGTTCCCCACGACAAGTGATGTCATCCCACGTGTTCATCCAATCGTCACTGTTTAAACTTAGTGGTGGCACAATTGCAACGCAGTCCTGTCCTGCCTTTTCATGATCCCAGGAGGCAATCGCATTGTTTGGCTCGTTTTTCTTCCAGTAAGTCACATCCCACTTGTTTCTGGTCCCATCGACCCAGAAGTGCACGCCCTCTTTCACCATGTCCTGCAAACCAATCCACGCTGAATGGAAGTATTCTTTAGGATTGTTCTTTACAAACTGAAAAGTCATGTTTGTTAGAAAAGCTTGGTCTTCTGCGCTCAGAACAATAGCTAGGTCCCCATGCATAAACTCACAGTCCCTGCGAGCATCTTCCCATGTTTTGGGCTGTTTGTGCAGGAGGAAGCAGCGGGAAGCGTGCTCCACCCAGCCCGGCAGGCAGCGCGAGCACCGCAACGTGTCCTCGTTGCAGAGAGCCCAGATGAAGGACAGCTGGTTGGAGAACAAGATTGAACGCTGCCGCTGGATTTTTGCCTCCAACGCTGCGGATGCAACTGTGATTTGATGCAGGGATTTATTTAAAAGCGCGATTAGCTGCTGGTTCCTCTCTTCTACCAGTCTGTACCTATCCACTGCTGCATTGAGGAGCTCATTCTCCACCTGCAAGCGTGATTTTTCCTCTAGTATCCTGTCCAAGAGCTCGCTCAGGTGCACATTTTCCTTTGACACCTGGGTGACGTTGTGCTGTGTGGCGTTCAGGAGCACGTTCAGCTGGTAGTTCTCATTTAAAATGGAGTTGAAAGTTTGCCTCTGATCCTCGCTTTGGTTCCTTGCAGATGACAGTTCCTCTGTGATTCCATGTAATTCGTTTCTAAGGTTTTTGTTTTGCATCACATTTAGAAACAATGCAGAAAGGAGACCGACTGCAGCAAAAACTAGTAAACATAACATGATGCCCCAAATCCAGTTATGCACTGGCTTCCTGAGGCCAGTCTTTTCTTCTGATGCACCTTGATTCTTCGAGCAGTTGTCTGAACTAGAAAGACAAAAATAAAAACAGAAAAGAGGAGATTAATCAGGAGCTACAACGTTATTTAACTGTTCTTAATCACTTTGATTCAGTAAAATGCATTCAGCTTCTATGTTCCACATATCTGGACCAAACTCCCAGAAAAGCTCAGATTGGCAGAAACACTCATGAATTTTAAATCCAGGTTAAAGACCCTCCTGTTTTCAGCTGCATTTCAATCATTTACATTTTTTTCATAAATTAATCATTATTTTATTAATTTTAAATCATTTTTATATTGGATTTAAAACTATTTTTGAGTACAAACTAAACAAATGTTTCCTTATATAAACAGTAAGGACTAAAAATACCAATACAATGAAAAATAAAGACAAAAGTTGTGATCTTAGTGGAAAATCTGATCAATTTGGGGAAGACTTTCTAGTTAATGCCCAAACAAAGAATTTATAATAAGATTTATTTATCCATATCAACATTACTCTGATTCAGAGACAGATTGAATGAGCTTCTTAGTAATTATACAGTCTTCAGAGATGATTAGAGATGATTAGAGATGATAGACTATCAGGTAATGAAATGAGGCATTAAATGGTCAAATCTTCATGCTTTTAAATTTTAACAGCCAATGACTTTAAATAATGAAAAATGAAGCTCAAATGATGAGCTTTGGTTGCCGATCATTCAGCCTGCAAAGGAAAACTGTCAGATGCTCTACAGATAAATAATCATTTACAATGATAAGGTTGACAAATCCGTAATTAACCGATAGACAATTATTTGTAATAATATTTGCATGCATTTTCTAAAATTGTATAACAAAACATTCAAGATGATCAAACTAAAAAACTTTATTACAGCTTTTTAGGGTGCGAACAACAGAAATCTACTTTTTTTTCCAGGCGCTGTTTTGTTCTTTAGTAGAAAAACCATTTAAAGCAGCCGGTTTTGCTTCAGATTAACAGGATAAAATTGGTTGAGGCTTTATAACATGCCAACAAAATATCCTCCTCATGCAGCACTTAAATAATAATGATATTTAAAACAAACACATCCATTCATTCTGATATTGCAGATTTACCAACCAGTAGGCTAAAACTGTCCCAACTTTCCCCTAATAGTCCAATTTTCTTCCTGCTGATAGAATTTGATTCCTACATCAGTTCAGGATATCTTTTCTTGCTGTTGGAGATGAATCACATCCATCATTACAGTCGCTCCAAAAAGGGAATTTTCACGAACTTGCGCAGAGTTTAGCAGGTCCAGATAAGTCCTGATTCCGATTATTCCATGTTTTATTAAAACGTAAGCTATATAAAAGACTACTGCCATGTAGATCCCCCCATGACGAACCCGGTGACTGGTCCTTACCTGGGGGTCAGCTGGATCTGCGCCGGATCGGCCACGTCCCAGTTTTCCGTCATTTTCTCGCGCCGATCCTATTTTCACCAACAAACTTGTTGCCAGATGTGACAAACGCAAAGGAAAGAATTAGGATGTCTCAATAATGTCTTTTAGAAAGAATGACAACAGTTATTCTTCGTAAAGCCAGTTGCCATGTCAACAGCAAACATCCTGATGTCGCTGCGAAGTCACGAGAAGCTGAACTTTATTGAGATTTTATTAATCACTGGATAGTCTGCAGTGTTAAAGAACCCCATTAATATCAAATAAAAATAGACATCAATGAATAAATAAAAATGAAATAGTTAAATTCAATTAGCTGATTATTTGAACAATATTCTGCTTTAATCACTTTGTCTGTAGGCTAAATGCAACTTCAATAAAGTGACAACTATTGTTTTACAAAATTATGTTTATTTCCCCCCTCCTGGCATTGCTGTAAGCCTATACTGTGTACAAACACTGCCATCACATGTTGCCAAGACATTTTATACCTATGTAGTTCATACGAGGCCAGTCAAACACAATTTTCTCCTTCCAATCGGGAAAATCATGCTATGAATGTAAACTTATGGAAATGTGTTGCTAGTTAACCAGTGTCAATAACCGAAGGATCAGAAAAACAAGTGGTGATGTATTTTCTTCAGGCTTGTTTGCCATTTTGTCTTCTGTGAAATATTACCAACAGCATATAAGTTAGTCTACATAGAAAATATTTAGTGAGTATTCAGCCAGTCAATAAAATTATCTATTAAATTATCTAATAAAATAATAATCTAATACAAATTTTTCTCAAGCAGAGTAAATACTCTTGGGTTGAAAGATTTAAGTTTTGTCTGCACGAACATCAGTTCATTTCATTATTCCTGAATAAATCCATCATAATATAAAAAATTAAGAATAATCCAAACATATTCTTTGTCTCTTTGCACAACATTTTCCCTTTAACTCAACACTTTTGTGCAAATTTTCTTTACTACTTTCATGCAAGTTTGGAGAGATTCCATTAAAAATTTGTGAAGAATATAATAATATGAGCCCATTTCTGGATGTTTGTACTGGAATCGCCAAACCAAAATAATTAATTTCAGGTGAATATTGAGGGTTTTGCTTTTAACAAATTAAAATGCCTTCAACACCGATTTAATACTTAAATCAATAACAAATAACTTGGCCCATTTACTTTGAAAGTCAGCAGGAAACAACTCTAATAATATAGAAAAACTATAAAGCAAAAACAAAAAAAAAAAAAACTGACATTGTAATGAACTAAAATCGGCAATCAAATGCAATAAAGAGGCAACACAAAATACTAGGAATGAAAAATCAATCAGTTATACAACAGACAAAAACATTTTAAACATTCTCAAAAAGTCACAAGATCAATGTTTTTTTTTAAAAAAGATCCTGTCAAATTTATACCAAGAAATATTAAAGAATATGGCTTCATATCTGTAGAGGAATTTCATGTATTAGCTTAATAACTTTGCTCTTAATTAACGTCTAGCTGAAAGGTCCGACCATATGGCTCCTAAACTGATGACATTCTGACCTCAGTAAACCATCTGCAAGGCCGGCGTCCTTCCATCAGGGAAATGTTTAACTGAGACCTCGGTTTTGTTGTCGTAGCCGAAGAACAGGCTTCAGATTTGTCTTTAAACAAAGCTCCCCTATCTGACTACGGCAGAATGGCTCCAGAATTCTGTGTGACCACAGATCTTTGGAGAGATTCTCCCTGGGTTACGACCTTGTACCATGTTTGTATGTCTTAATGTTCATTTATTAAATTTATATTCTTCTCAATCTAAAGAAACCATCGTCCTCGTCAGGAATAACAGTCATCTACAATATCCACAACAAAAAACAAACTGTAGGAAAATCAGATTCGCTCAACTCCAGACTTCTCACTGAGAGGAAACCAGATGTTTGGCCCTAAACCACCACTCAGCTGTGCATGGATATGTATGGACAACCAGCTTGGAGAAAGATCTGGGATCAGATGGTGAAGCTGGCAGCTTTACAGAGCTGTCATTTTAACCACAGAGACTTGCAGCTTAATGACAGGGAGCGGGAGTGTGCATGCTGACAGGGCCAAGAAAAGCAGACTTCTGTATCATTATGTCCCGCCAAAGAGAATGAACTAATAACAGCCATCAGGAACGGGTGGGATAGAAGGCTGACAGATGTTAAGGCTAAAAGCAGAATCGAAAAGTCCAAAAAGGCATTTTGAGTATAATGAACACAGAATTTGTTATATACTTAAGAGAGCATAGTGTAGCGTGAAAAGTCTGACAAAAGAATGACACATGGAGCAGCACCAAGACTTGTGGAGTCCAGGGAGAATTGAACTGGACAGACTTTCCGCCAGACCATGTATGACAAATGAGTAGCCTCCTACAATATTTTATCTGGGCAGATGTCCTGCTCCAGTAAACCTGCAGTTTGTGCACCACACAAACCCGTTTAGACATTAAACACAAGAGCATGGGGGAAAAAAAAAAAAAAAAAAAAAAAAAAAAGCAAAGAAGCATCCAGGCAACTGAATTTTGAAAATTAGTCAGACGCTGAATTCAAATAGAAAATTTAGATTAGTGTCGAAAGAGACTTCAGGTTAACTTAATTTTATTTAGTAGATTCCTGCAGCACTTATTGACCAAGCAGCATTTGTTGTGGCATGTTTGCCGAGAAACAAATGTTTCAAAAGTGGTTAATGTCTGGACAATCCCAGCATTTAAGATGATACCCACTGGACATTTGTCCAAAATACATTTCCTGGATGCACCACTGGACACTGAAAATGATGGGGCACCATGTAGCAAAGCTACCCATCAGGCTTTTTTAAAAAAAAAATATATACACAGACTTTAAAAATGCAACTAGTCAGTTAAGAATTCTTAAACAGTGAATGCAGTTCTAATACGTTTATTGGATTTCAGAGTTTGCGCGCAACAGAAGAGGTCAAGAGCCTGAAAAGAGAAACAGTTTAAGTTTAAAGGCCAGATAAACAGATGGAATACAATTTAAGAAAAAAAAAAAAAAAGCGAACACTTACAGCTAATGGGCCATAGACAATGGGTTTCTGGTGTGCATAGACTTGAGTTGTGGCCGCTGCCCTTCATACTTGTAGAGTGATGCAACATGAGGTGATTTGGAGCTCTGCATCTCAGACGGCCTTCTGCTTGATCCAGGAGCGTTATCCTGTGTGCCAGGTCTCAGATGTACAATAGATGTCTGCGAGTATGATGGCTTCAGGTATGGTTTAGGAGTGACATACATAAACGTTGCATGATTTGGACTGACCCGTGGCTTGTCACCTTTCAACAGTGCAGGAGAATCCCACATGCCAGCTTTGCTCTGAAGAACGTGACTACTTGAAACTCGCTGCTGTGGGGCTTGGGCAGGTAAGCTCGGCTGCCACTGCGCTGGAGTAGCTGGGCGGCTAGAGTGCTGCCTGTCGGCGTTATACCTAGATACGAGTGGTTTAGGACCAGGCTTATTCAGGGTGTGGGAATTTGGTTCCACACTAACAGGAACAGTCAACTTAATATTGGAATTAGACACTGGCTCTTCCCAAGAAGGCTTTGAGGAATACATCCCTGGATGGCTTGAGACAGTACCTGACTCACCCCGATTACCAATATTCCACATGCCAGCTTTGCTCTGGGGGATGTTGCCACTTGAGGATGGCTGTTTTGGTTGTTTGGCTGGTCCACTTGGCTGACGCAGCACTGGATTACTTGGGTGACCAGCCTGCGTAGTAATGTGTCCAGATGGAACAGGCCTAGAACCTCTTTGTTTATTCACGATGTGGGAAGCAGGGGCAAAATCAGAAGAATCTGACTTAATATGGGAATAAGTACTTGGCTCTTCCTTGGATGAAGGTCTTAAGTCAGTACCTGATCCACCACGGTTACCAATACTCCACATGCCAGCTTTGGTCTGGAAGACGTTACTACTTGAGGATGGCTGTTGTGGTTGTTTGGATGGTCCACTCGGTTGACCCAGCAATGGATTATTTGGGCGACCAGACTGCCTGCCAATGTATCCAGAAAGATGTGGTTTAAGACCAGGAGAAGAACCCCACTTATTCTGGGGGTTAGACGCCGGCTCTTCCTTGGATGGGAAAGACATCCCTGATCCACGGTTTAAGACATTACCCACATTTCCACCCTGTGGTGTGGAAAGACTCCACATACCAGGCTGGAATAAAGAAGAAGGTTCCGGCTGCTGCTGGGATTGTTTCAATACGTCATACATCTCAATCGCACCACTTGAGACAATGCCTGACCCAAATTTGCGGCCTTCAGGTGATGCTTGGCTCTGAGGGAGATTTCCTGACCACTTTGCAGTTTGTCTTGGCTTTGACACAGCTGAGGCAGGCCTGTAAGTAGAAACACTTCCTTGGCGACTGTAACCATCTACTTGCCTACCATGAGCACCACTCACACCTTGGGAAGGTGTAAAGCTTTCAGATGAAGGCTTTTTACTATAGCCCTCATAACTAGAAGCCGGTTTGTAGCTGCGGGGAGAAGCCTGAGATTGCTCCAAGTAAGGTTGAACATTTTGACCACTGTATCTGTAGACATTTGCTGGAAGGAGAGAAATTTAAAAGGGTTATTCACTCATTCTGAGAAAGTGCAGCACATTTTAAATCATTCTTACCTATTGCATGGTGTCCAAGGACTGTAAAGAGCAGCAGCACCCTGGAAATAAAACATGTAATTAAAACAACCCCATTTTACAATATTCTAACCACATCACAGACAAACAAATTGTTATAATACCTCGTAGAAAAGTCTAAATCCATTACTGAAATCTTCAGCCTGGAGAGTAATTGCTGTTAGTAGTGCACTAGAAACCAAAGAAGCCCAGATTGAGGCTCATATGAGCTGCAACCACAGTGGCTCCCTTTTAAACAGAAGAAGCCTTGCTCAGCCAATCACGCTGCTTATTGCCTGCACTGATAGAGCAAAGGGCAAAATTGGAACCAGCTTGCAGAGATCATCAGAGCTCTCTGGCAGTCTGAGCAGATGTTGCAAATGTAGCTAATCAGCAACCTTTCAGGTACACAGAATTAGCTCTTCCAGCCCCAGTGGGTCAGGTTATACAACTGACCTTTTCTGCTGTACAGTTTATGGCATTCTTGAGAGAGTTTATTGAATTGGCCTATATAACCTGAACATAACTTTAGCATCATTAATGTATAAAAATAAAATTATTTCGGTACAGCTGCTGACATGAGATGTTATTTATTTTTGTTTTCCGCAACTGACTGTGTTCTTAAACTTCAACATTCTTTCCTGTAGGTCACTGCAAATCGGAGAGTCCAATTTTATGAGAATAATTTTAAATTTGTTTCTTGGAAAACATACAAATTCTGTTTTTAAACCCATTTTAGATGTAAAATCATATCTACTTCAATATCAAATGATGCTAAATTCATGGGGATGTCTTCTTCTTGATGAAGAATAAACTAAATGATGAAAAACAACATGAGATGAGTGATAATGGCATGAATTCTCTCTCTGCAACTGTGTTAGATGGTTCATATTCCCACGTTTGGCCATGATGGTCTTCCACTCAATGAACTGAAAGTGAATATAAGGTGCAGCGTGTAACGTGTAAATAGAAAATCAAAGACAGAAAATGATGTTTCTGAATGGACAAACAGCACTGTGTGTGAAGGGATAACCCTCTGAACTGTACAGCTGCAGAAACAGCTAAAGGTGCCAGAGAACCATTCGGGATAAACTTAGTCTTAAAAGCCACATGGAAGAAAACAATATACACTTACACAAATTTGAAGAATTAGCTGTAGCGCAGTCTTTGCCTTAGGCCACTGGATTCACTTGCATACTAAAATATGTTTATGTTTGGATGTATTCTGGCCACTGATGCCCACCGTCGACTCTGTGCGTCTCATTTTTCTTTATTATTAGATGTTGGTAATTCTTATGCCCTGTATGTTTAAGGATTTTTTAAGGGAAGAAATCATCCAAATGAATAAATTAATATAAGATGGAGTTCAGGTAATAATAATAAAAAGAATCATGCTTGAAACCTGGTTGGACAAGGATATTTATCTTCACCTAAGATGTTTCACCAGCACATGATCAGAATGTGTGTAAAAACAAAAAAAATATATTTTTTACTTGATGGAAAATCCCTTGATTAATTTAGAAATAGTGTTTAATGTTTGTGTGTAAAGTCATACAAATAAAGCTATTTGTGGAAAAAATATGGGAAGAATAAGAATCCATTAAAAAGATTCAACCTGATGTTTCATACGTGTAGAGATTCTGTATGAAAATGAGTGAAATGATGCAACAATATGCTCCTCCTCCTTTGCTTTCAGTTTCCCTGTTGTAAGGGGTTGCCATGGTGATGAAAGAAACCAGCTTATATCTAGGAGATACGAAAGCCTTATTCGCACATTATTGATGGCACATCTTTTTACGCTGGACGCCACATCTGACGCAACCCCGGCTTTTTTTAACCGGTGTGTGTTTTGTGCATCGTGGGGGAAACAGGACTTGAATCACTTACTGGCTAGTGGACCACTGGCTGTACCTCCTGAGCCACTCCTACACTGATGAGCTATATGATAACACGGATAAACACCATCAAGAAGAAACTAATGTCATGGTCTCATATTACTGTCTTTGGGCTCACAAAATGTGGAAACTACAGTCATACAATCATTTTCTTCTGATTTAAACTGTGTGAGTTGTTTGTGGGATGGATGGAATACCTGAATCTAATGGTAGTTTGTCAAAGGATAAATTTTCTTTAATACATGATGTTTACCACATTCATCTTTTCACTCATTATGCAAAGAAAACATTTCAGTTTCTTTACTTCCACATTACAAAGATACAGTATTCAATAAAATCCTGAGAAACAGTCAAGTACGCACACATATAAACAGTTACACAACATATGCTCACAACAACAGTACACTCTTTTCCAGATGCTACCATTTCTAATACAGAATGGATGTACACGTAAATCTTTCTAATAATTTAAACCAAAGCAGTTTAATTTCCAACCTGGGATGGAAAGAACATCAAGTTTCAGTGAGCAAGGAAAAACAAAACAAACAAACTTACAATTAACAAAAAGAAAAAGCAAATCCTGTTGTGAATGTTGCTGATGAATGTTGTTGTTAGCTGAGTTTGAGCCCAAGGCAGAGAGCCAGCTCGTTCTTCTGGATCTTTCCATCTCTGTTGATGTCACAGTGGCCCATCAAGGCATTCCTAAACTTGTCCAGCTCTCTTCCACTGATACTGGGCTGTAGTGGGGGTTGAAGATTAATAGCATCACCAAAGGTGGCAGAGGCCATAAAAATCAAATCAAATCAAATCAAATCAAATAAATAAATAAATAAATAAATAAATAAATAAATAAATAAATAAATAAATAAATAAATAAATAAATAAATAAATA
>JBAMHX010030371.1:0-10350 GCA_037177515.1 Pseudomugil tenellus
GAATAAATTTGCTCAGCATAACATAGCGGACAGATCCTCATTCTGCCTGCCTCTATGCTGGACAAGACAAAAAAAAAGAAAAAAAAAAAAGAGGTGTGTCCTTTTGATTGATGTGTTGATGCGTACTTCCTGCTGGCTCCACCGTGACGGAGCCCTCTCAGCTCTACCTTTTCATCCATTTTTGGATTTTCCGATAATAAACAGCAAGATTGCGAAGGTATTGACTTCATTTTTCGGTCTTCAGAAACCTATGGGCCACGTGACGTACGCGCTGTCCAGTAATTTACACTGTCAATGGTTATAACGTGCAGCTGCGTGCTGCATACGTGGGAAAAACAACCTCTAAGCTTGAAGTTTCATCATGTTAGTACTGAAAACAATTTAATTATGTTATAAGTGGAAAAATAAGACCAATAAAAGACGAGGAAGGTTTTTTGACAATATAATAACTAAATGAAAAAACTAAAATCACGGCATTGATCTTTGTCATGTGTGTTTTCTGTGAAACCCAGTGTTACCAGTGCGTCCTGAATGCAGCATTGTAGAACTTCCTTTGTGTCCAAACTTTTTCTAAAGAGGGCCAGATTTCATAAATTGGAGAGGTAGTAGGCCAGTAGTTCCTTCTAATGTTTTTTTTACCAACAAATGTTACATGCAAATGTACACTTTTATAAAAACATTTTTCATGTCACAATCCTCTTTTTTTTCAAATGGTAGTTTAACCAAATAAAAAGCCACTCAGACAATTATAAACAACTCTAAAAAACACTATTCTGCCTTTAATTCATATCTTATAACATCAAAGTGTATAGAAAACCTTAAATTTATGTTTGATCAACATCTTGGCTTATGAACATTTTAAACAGGAGTTATATGTAATACAAATTTGTCTGTTATCATTAAATAATAAACAAGTTTGTGTCATTACATTGTGATATCATCACATTGTGATAATGTGCAGGATGATATTGGATGTTCTCTGTTTGCAGATGATGGCTCGTGGAAAAGGGGAAGGAATGTTAATTACATTAAGCAGAAAATACCGAATGCCATAGGAGTTGTGGAAAGATGATCATTTTCATGGCGTTTTCGATTCTCTGTAGAAAAAACAAAAGTAGTAACGTTTACTCGACAGAAACATAGAGAAATGGATATAAAAATGTATGGACAAAAAATAGCACAGAACGTTGAAATTTTTAGGTATGTGGTTTAATAAGTCTCTGACCTGGAACGAGCACATTTTTTAACAACGAATTGTTACAAAGTGAAAAAAACATTCTGAACATCACGAGATGTCTGACAGGGTGTGAATGGGGGGCTAGCAGGGAAGCCCTGAGGAAGATATATATTGCATTGATACAATCAGTAATAAATTATGGATGTTTTGTTTATGGACCGGCTGCTAAAAGCCGTTTACAGAAACTAGATGTGGTTCAGACTAAGGCTCTGAGGTTGTGCTGTGTAGCATTTAGGACATCCTCTACTACAGTAGTGCAGGTTGAGACGTGTGAGTTTCCTCTGCAATTAATACGGACACAGTTATTAATGCATTACGGGGCTCATTAGCAGGGGTATACGATGAATCTGTATCCAACGCTCAAAGTACTACTTCCTTGTTGGGAAAGAAAAAGGGTTGGAACAACATGTTTAATATGGGAATGTAATTAAGCATAGTAGTTGGCGGTAATGCTCTTTAAAGTAAGTTGCCACCAATAAACACAAGACAAAAAAGCTCAGTGTGTGTCCCAGGATGAGGCTGGGAGATCACCTGAGCAGGCCTTACTCTTTTTGGTTAATATTTTATACTAGACTTCTTGTGCCTGCCTCCCTTATTTTAGTCATGGCCTTTGAATAGGATTTAACAAGTGGGGGCTCGTTGTTGTTACCAGTTATTTTCTTAGGCAGTGTGGCTGCCGATTGTTGTTTTGGGCAGCTTTTTGTTTAGGTCTGGCAGTGGTTTTTGTTATGTGTGGGTGCTAGGGGGCAGTGTTGCTTTTTAATACAGTATATTATTGGCCTGTTTGATGGTTTTCTTGTGAACCTGATGGGTTCTCTTTTTGTTTTTCTGTAGTTTTGTGTAATCAGTTTTGTGTAATTTTTTTATTTTTTATTTTTTGAGGTTATGTCATTGGAGAATTTTTTTCTTTTTCTTTAGGCTCCTGTGGTGGAATTCTTGGATCAGTGTATGAGAGATCAGCTGGTTAAAATATCACTATCAGCATTGCTGATAAAATTGCTGATATTGACGTTGGTGATAAACGGTTAAAGGAAAATGTTAAAGTTATCCTTAAAGAAAATCTCTATGGGACGGAGGTTTTTGCAGTGTTAAAGATTTCTCCACTGGCTGATTTTGCTTCTGTGTTACCGTTGCGGCCTTCGGGTTTAGCTTTATCTTTAAGTTTTGTTCAGCAGAAGGAGCTGCTGATGTTATGCATGGAATTGGAGAGAGAAAAAGAGTTGGTGTTACAGCAGGTGGAGATGGAAAACGCTTCAGCACTGTTGAAAATGAGACAACATACGGAAATGGAGAGTACGAAACTGGAATTGCTGAAAGCTGTGTAATTAAGAAGTGTGTCTCCATAAGGGGCAGCTGGATAAGAGCTGCAGTTAATCGGAGGTGTTAAGTGACTTGCACTTGGTTCCTCATTTTAATGAAAATGATGTAGGAGATATTTTTCACTTTGAGTGTTGCTGCCGCATGATGTTGGTCTGACTCTGAGTAAGTCTTGCTGGTGTTCTGACATGTTCAGGATTTTGATGGTTTATGTTATTTAGTGATACTGGAACAATTTAAGAGCTCTGTTCCAGATTGTATTGCTGTGTACCTGAATGAACAAAAAGTTGAAAATCTGTCAGAGGCGGCTGCTCTGGCAGATGAATATGTGTTGATACACCATGGGGATGAAGCATTGCGTTCCAGTCAGATGCTGTGTCATTGTCTGCACAGAAGTTCTTTTTCAGGATGTTGAGATGGTCGTGGTCCAGATAATGTTTGTAATTTCTATCATAAAAAAGGACATAGGAAGCGTGATTGTTTTGCTTAAAAGCCTTTGGCAAACACGGCGTGGTGTACAGGAGAAGTCGGTGGCTTTGGCTTCTTCCATCACCAGGATGGTGTTGGAGGTTTGCCTGTAGATAAGCCAGACTTGCAGATTTACGCACCATTTCTTTCACAGGTACAGCAGTTTTTGCTGATTAGTACAGTTCTGGTGTCACTATTTTGCGTGACATGGGTCCAAATGATTTGTTTATTTTGGCTTCCATCCTGCCATTTTCCGAAGAAGCTGACACTGGGTCGACTTTACCTGTCTTGGGCATGGGGATGTCTGTTTTCGAAGTACCTGTACATGCGTTCATGCTGTGCTCTGAGTTGTTCTCAGGTCTGGTAGAGTAGGTGTTATACCTGCTCTTCCTGTGGAAGGGGTTACTGTGATCCTTGGAAATGGATTAGCTGGGTGTCGTGTTTGGCCAGTGGTGGCTCAAGTGCTGGTAGTTGATGAGAATCCAGTTGTAAGTGTGATGGACCCTGATGTGTTTCAAGCATGTGCTGTGACAAGGTCTATAGCTGCAGGTTCCTGATCCTGACCTTATGGATGAGGTCACTGAGTTGTCTGTTTTTGCTTCGTCTGATTTTTCCTGTCACGATTACGCATGAGAAATTAATGAGGTACAAAGAAGCTGATTCTTCATTGACATTAAAGTGGTGCCATTGTGTCCCATTCCAGTTCTTGATCATTCTTTTGAGTATTTACTTGACTGCGTGGGTCCTCTGCCTGTTCAAGTTCTGGGGCAGTTTATTTATTGACTGTTATGTACCTAAGTATCCTGCCGCTTACCGGTTATGCTCAATGACAGCAAAATCTGTGGTGCAGGCTTTGTCTCAAATTATTTCCATCTTTGGTATACCTAAGGTTGTCTAGAGCGACCAGGGCTCTAACTTTTCATCTCATCTATTTTCCCAAGTTTTGAAGCAGCGGCATATACAGCACAATCAGTCAACGGCTTATCATCCACAAAGTCAGGGTGCACTGGATTGATTTCATCAGTCTCTTAAGTCTCACTATCCGTGCAGCAACATCAACACAATCCTCTAGAAATATGCAGGACATTTATTTTATGAGATCTGATTGGTCAGGAGGTGGTGCTTTTAAACTCACTGATCTCTCATCCCAGAACATAACCTGCTCTGAATAAAGGTTAGCCGTTTAGCATTTCTTGCTGCAGTGATTCAGCTGGATCAAAAGTAAGCCAGCATAGTACAGAAATTCCAGAAGTAATTCCTGAAGTTATTCAGATAAGCTAAACAGCTTTGTAGTACAGGCCTCTGGACTATTTCTCTCAAACAAAGTTCATTTCACAAACGGGGGAAATGATTTATCTAAAATTACCACTACTAATTTCCTTAAAGACCAACACCAAATCGTCCATCAAGATCAGTCAGATGATTGATTTATGACATTTATGCATTTATGACATTTTATAATACCTGAGCCATGTTCAATTTTTTTAGATTGCCATTATATAAAAACAAAAATGCTACAAAATAATTAACAGCCTGGAAAATATCAATTACACAAAAATTGCATCTCGAACAAGAAAATTAACAATTAAGACAATTCAACAACAAAAATATATATCTACTTAAGTTCAATATAAAAAACGAGGAACCTAAACAAAACACGATTAAAATACCGAAAGGACTGCAATTTGTTGTTTTAAAAATGATTACTTTTGTGAGTTTACTGCAGACAGTTTTTTCTTCATCTGTCTTGTCCATCTTCTACTGTGCTTTATGATTTAATCTAGTTTTTCAGCAACTGCAGAATCATCTTTCCCTAAACATGACCATGATTATTTAACACATGTTAAACACGTAGTGTGCTGCTGTGAGAGATTTTTTTCTCTGATTAATCAGAAAGAACCTGGGTGATACTGGGTTAAAATGTTCGCTCTTCATGAAGAAAATGCAGTTCATTCAGGTTTTTATGAACTATTACTGTTGCTATTAAAACAATATTTATATGCGGTCAAACATTCCTTTGTACACGAGAGGTAAAAATTTAGTTTAAACACAAAGTAATGTATGTGTTACAGGTGCTTTATTATATGGAAGACAAATGCACGGGTAAAGATTAACAGTGTTAATTGAACACAGAAAAAAGGATATTCCTGTTTCACATATTCGGTCATCGTCTTCACAGTATTTACTACAGAGCAAGTTTAATTTCCCGCTCCTTTAAGGTGGACACATCCATCACAGACACTCCACACCCGGGTTTTTAAGCACCATAAAGTCACAGGAGGAAACTACTACAAATAAAGGGTGGTGGGTTTGGATGGTGGGCGCAGTGTGTAAAAGCTAAAGAAACTGTATTCAACATTTAACCTCAAATATAACATTTTTACTGCAAATGAATGTCAGTTATTTCTTTTAAGTTTCAATTTTAATTGAGCATTTTATAAATATCAAGTGTTTGCTAATGAAATTACTTCACTTTGTCTACAATCAGGGTTAAAATATCTTTCATAAAAGGGAAACATTTTTAAATCTTTTCCTCTTTTTACTTGACAGGGATTCCAATAAAAACACCCATCAGTATAGCTTCCCTATCCATCTGGGGAAAAAAGGAAGACGTTTGACTGATATAGGGTGTTGAAACTATTTATTCAACTAGAAATGCTTAATTGCACATCCAAGCTCAGTGACAACTATATAATCCTGACCCAGAAAGTTAGCATATCAGTTAGCATGTCCTGACAAACTCTCGCTCTCTTCCTCTTTTTGTTTTATTCTTTCTTTTCTTTCTTTTCTTTTTTGCTGTTTAGCATCGAAGGGATATTCTATTAGCATAGAAGAATAAATAATGGATCGTTAGTAACTATATGGTTAACTAACAGACGTGGAGAAACTATGTATTGATTTCTCTTTACAAAACATTGTTTAAACACCAATCCCCATAAAACAGCAACTATTTTCCCTTTTAAAATATGTACATAAAATGCATAATGTTTCACAAGGTAGAAACATCACTGGGAGACTAAACGTTAAGGCACATTAAATATATTTTTATTTTACATTGCATATATCAATCCATAACCACTGGGATGAAAACCACCTTTTTCTGTGCAAAACAAACTTCACACAGAGCTATTATAAAAGATAACATAGACAAGACTGTCCTCTGGTGGCTGAAAGGGAGAACAGCGCATGCTGCTGCTACAAACAAATAAAATGGTAAGTAAGGCACTCATTTCAGAGGGGTAAAAAAAAAAAGTCAAACAATCCAAGTTGGTACAAGTAGAGAGAGGAAATAGTTGTTTTCACTCTCTTTCTGATTGGATAACACCAGACAGTATACTTAAAAAAAGAAGAAAAAAAACCTAAAAGGAGAACTTTTAGTTTGTTGACCCAGTATATGAAGAGAACTGTGGGGCAAAATGGTGAAGGTCTTAGTCATTCTGTTCTTTCTGAGTTGTCATAGGAAGGTAATGCCGTTGCTATATTATATGATGGAAGCTTAGAAAAAACCCCATTATCCTCGAAGTCCAAGTAGGCTGTAATGTGTGCTGCGATGTTGCTGTTTGGAGGGGGAGCGAGAGCTGCAACCAGCTGCTACCAGTGGATTCTCCTCTGGATCCTCCTCATTGGGCAGCTGCAAACATCTGGGCTTTGGCTTGATCTTACTCTGATTGCTTTCAGTCATGGACCAAAAGCCATTAATAAACACCAGTAAAACAGCTAAAACTTTTTTTTGTGTTTTTTATAATATAGGTGTCTTTTTTAAGACATGAGCTTTCAACTTGGTTTGTCCAAGCAGACTTTTCACGCTGGTAAGAAGCTATGCTATACAGGAGATTTTCTATATATTTTTTCTACTTTTTTAAGACTTGTTATGGTGAGTCTTCATGGCAACAAGACTTATTTACCACCAAGATCAACTGATAATGCTCTCCAAATTCAAGATTATCAGTGAAATAACACTTAATAAAGTATTTTCTCCACAAAGCTGTGCTTTAAAAATTCTTAATATATACACTGAAGACTTGACAACTTTTATTTATTTATTTTTTCATTCGCACTCTGATATAAAACATACATTTTTTACATTTACAGGAAATGAAATAAAAACACATTTCAAAACAAAATAAATAGTATTAGAATGGCAAGAAGCACTGGGAGAACATCTCCATATTCAGACTTTGTTAATTATAACAAGGCAGCTACTGTAAACAACTGTACAGTAAATAATTTTTAATGTATTTATTTTATGTTTTTCATTTATAAGTGTAATTTATTTTCATCCGTCTTTTATTATTTTTACTGTATTTATTTAGTTAGACTTATTTTAAATTTCATTAAAATAACTATGTGTTAAAAGGGTTAATTTTATGGAAAATTAGAACTAAGTATGTTAACCTAAATTTTGAAGTTATTTCTTAATTTTTACTTAAATTCAGTTTTCAGGTTTATTGTGAATTAAATGATAATTATCTGATCTGCAAGTAGTAGCTGATTGGCTGACTGATGTATATATCTGGACATCCAGCAGACTGAACAGCATTTTTGAGCCCAGAAAAAAAAGAAAAAAACATATCTTTCAACAGGTTAAGTTAATCTTTCAGTGGATTATAGTTCGAGGGTATATATGTAACCCTTTGAGTCCTCCATCTTTTATTGGCATTTGCTCAGAAATGACAAATAAGTGTATCTCTGCAAACACAATATCCATTTGAAAAAAAGAGTTGTAAGAATTTATATCATGTGTAAATATCTGTATATGTTTCTGGTGAAGAATAAATCAAGACAAATATGTTCAGGATCACCTAAAGAAATAAAAAACAACCAGAGTGAATATGAAAATCTCTCTGCAATGACACACTTGTGGCCCTAAAGTCTTTATGAAATCAGCACAAAGCTGAACTCTGACAGTGTGAAGCAAATCAGAACTAGAGGTTTTATTACAGACTGTTCTCTCTTCAGAATGGTCATTATAGCTCAGATTGGGACTCTGTTCTAATAGCTGAATGAACTTTTGATAAGTAATCATTGCTCTCATGGTTTCCTGTTTTTTTGTTTTTTTTTAGTTTTCCCTATTGTTTTCTGTCTAGCTCCGGTTCCTGTTCGTTATCTTACCTGGTTCATTTAATGAATTCATTCCACCTGTGTCATGTTTATGTTCTATGTACTGGTTTCAGTTTGTCTTTGCCAGTTTATCCTGCTCTCGTCGTCATGTTGACTTGTGCTTGTTTACTACGAGTCTTGTTCATCCAAGTTAGTCCAAGTTATGTTGTTTTTGATCCTACTTGCCTCTTGAGCCTGCATGTGGATCCGAAACCTCATTAAATCAATTTAAACAAATTAAACAAATTTCAGTTGTATTTTTGTAAAACACATCAAATCTTTTAAAAATTAACAGCTAAAAAAAAGAATTAAATCTGCTAAACATTTGGTTTACTACTTGAGGGGGAAGAAATAATTTACAGTAGCTCAGACAGCTAATAATCACTGCTCTCTATCTACTGTACCTGCTGACTATAAGCCTTACCCTTGACTTTATTTTGTCTAATCACACGCTAAATTGGACATCTTAGATGTACTTGGCCTGCTTTGTATTCGTCCCACCACCTCTTAAAGCTGGTCAGCTCTGAATTAAATTCACACTATCTCATCAAATTTTATCTGCAATAGCTGATAGTTCAGGTAAAACTTGAAAAAAGAATACTCAAATGTGCAATTTTATCCCAAACAACATCGACGTGCCATAAGAATAAATATTTAAGAATTAACCCCTTAATCACTGAAATAAGAACAACTGCTTTTTATGACCCTTTAAAAAAATCTGGGGAAAAAACAACTTTTGGCATCTTTACACTTTATTACCATGTGATTGGTCAAAATTTTATAAAGCATAGTTCTCTGCTTTCTAGTGTTCACCAGGGGGCAGGAGACCAGTATCATATGGTGTACAACAGATTTTTGAAAAAATGCTTTGTGTTGAACTAACAAAATTGATTGTTTTGAATGCTGCTTAAGCTGGGATCTCCTCCACCTCCTCTCTGTACAGAACTGTTCAGCTGCCTCCTGTGCATCATGAAAATCATCCCTCAGTCAAGTATGAACTTTTTTTATGTGCTCTGCTCTCTTTTTACTGTCCTGCGCATGCAGGTGCCATGGTAATGACACACAGCTGGTTGGGGTGTGCCAAGATAAGCTCAGAAGGTGAGAAATCCAAAAAGTCCAAAAACAAAGAAGGGATGTCAATATAGAAAGCGAAAGCGAGGAGAAAATGGAGGCGTTTGTACAGTAAAATACTTTTAAGAGTCAAAGAGTCTTTTAAAAATCTTTCTCTACTTTAAACACTTTGAACAACCTCATTTTCTTGTTACTAAGCTTGGTAAAAGAAGACCTGAATTATAAAGGTATAACTAAATACAAACATGCATGTGATTTCTCATTGATGTTTACAGACATACTATATCTCAGCCACTCATTCTGTCTGACCAGAGTATAAGCTCTTTTAATCATTTATTATTATTTTATTTATTGGTTTATTTGACAGGAACAGTGTGCATTAATAGCATTGCTGCAAATGCACCAGAATTTGCTAAAATGCTATCTTTCATCCATTGTCCTTGGACAGATGGTAATAGTCAAATATTGTACAGTGACTAACACAATAAACACAGTAAAATAACTACTGTTAAAAAAATATGCATAATACAAGTATTAGATAAATATTTAACAGTTAAACACCATATATATACATTCAATGAAAAAAAATACCACCAATGGTAGCATGTTTAGTTGAGCTGTAATGAATGATGCATGACATGTCTGATGTGTTTTTGAACATATTGTAAGTGGTCAGTTAGTAGAATCAGGGGTGGGGAATTTATTTTTAGAAGTCTTATATTTTCAATTCTTTTGCATTTACCTGGCAGATGAGATGTGCAGCCCAGATGGAGTGCAGTGCACAGTGTTCACCCTCTGTGATTTAAAAGGCTCTCGTGGTCGCGGTGAGTGTGTCCTTGGCCTCCGCCTGAAGTGTGCAGTATTTTTCTGTGATGGGCTGGGTTAAGCATTTTCAGATCCAATAAAGCAAAGCTGTACCGGCTGTCTTACAACACACTGTGCACATTAAAAACAAAGCACAGGCAAAGCCTGATCACAGCTAAAAAAAAACCAAATGAAGCGAAGACAGACAATGTGGGCTGGCTTGTGTGGCTCTTACTAAGCCTATTTCTGGCAAATGATTACGTTGTTTAGGGGACTCGGGTTAAATACTAATTTATATATATATACATACTTTAAACACTTTAAATACTTTAAACCTGATTTCTGTATATATA
>JBAMHX010030375.1:0-10346 GCA_037177515.1 Pseudomugil tenellus
TCTATCTATCTATCTATCTATCTATCTATCTATCTATCTATCTATCTATCTATCTATCTATCTATCTATCTATCTTGTCAGAAAGGATATTTAGCTTTTTCCATGATGTCAGGATGTCATGACATCCTCAAAACTAGAATTCATTTCTACAAATGCTCCTATCTCCTATTGTGCAACATGCTGTTATCTACCAAGATGGTTAACTAAAACAAACCAAAATAGGTATGTAAATACTGAACTGACCACTAAACGTTTTGGTTCAATTATATGCTTATACTTGAATGTCTCACCATTATCATATAATATCAATGTAGCAGGAACTTTTCACACTCTCTATGTTTTAACCATAAGTAGAATTTCCTTAACCTTTTTTAAGTCATTATCTGTTTAATTTTGGATCCCATTTTACCTACAGAACAGCATAATTTCCTCCAGCTCAGATTTAACAAGGTGCTAGCTACATTCCATTTCAAGATCTTGGTTCTCATTAAAAGTTGCTGCAGATTTGTCTGCTGCACATCCTTGAAGAAACTTTCCTATTCCATCATACCTGACCCAGTGGTGCTCTGTTTGATAAACACTGACTCTGAAAAACACTGGAAAACCGGTTACTTAATGGCATGTTTAAGAAGACTGAAGCTTTAGCTGAAGAAGACTAGAGTCTTGTGACATTAGACAATAGACATGATTAGCAGCAATATGGTGTGTTTTGGGTTATTTTACACACTGAATATGTGCAGGATGGTTTATTATTTTTATGTGATTCCACACCCATTTCTGACCCTACCAGTTTAATATTGTGCTTTAATATTTCCTAATTTTCATTTTCATTTAGAACAAACAATATACTATATTCAAACTACAGGCTTTAGTGCACTGAGATGAGGCCATATGATGGCCTGATTTCACATTTGTACAGCATTGCCTGTTAACTCAATATAATTATGCATATTAAAGTGACCAACCTAACAAATATATGTTTTAAATCTGGTCCGACCATAAACATCATATATTAATTGGGCTCTATTCAGCAATAATTTAATCATCATGATAAAATTACTCAAACTTTAGATCCTAAACAAACAATACCAAAAAATGGGAAGTTATCAAGGAGATTTGTAAGTACATTAAAACATATTTTAAATAAAATTAATCTCAAAGTTGACAAGGTGTGCTTAGTAGCAATTTTAGTGATAACCCTACTATTTTTAAAACCAAAATTTAAATCTATAATTAGACAAAATATATAAGATCTTAGCAGGTTTGATTGCAGTGTTTTCCTTCATCAAGTAGAGCTTATGATCTTTAGTCTCATAAAGCTAACGCCTCATTTTATGTGCCCATTCAGTGTATTATTTGCATCTATGACTCATGTGATCAGACAAAATTATTTAGCTGCAATAACCAGACAATGAGTTCTGTTAATAGGGATAGAAGATGTTGTGTTTTTGCAGACCAAGCAGCTAAATTTACCTCCCGGAGTTCTGTCTGACTCTTTATCTGGCAAACACCCTTCTGAAGTGAGAGACGTCTCCATAGAAACCCTCTGCTGCTCCAAGATAATGGAGCTCCACAGGTGTAAGAGGTGAAAAACAACTATGAGGTCATCAGCAGGTAGTCAAGTATAAACATAATCCACAAAATATGTCTTAGCATTGTATTAAAGCATTCATTCAACAGGGAATACACAGGAAGAACAAAGATTGGTGTAACATGTTACGTGGAGAAAGATCATCTCTAAGCCTTGTCTGTTGCTTTGGTTTGTCAAGAGCTGCCTGGAAATTGTACACAATGCACTTGTGAGACATGAAAGATGAGGTGGCCTCTTTAGTATCTTTGCAGAAAAGAGAAAAGCCAATAGAGCAAAACTTTAATTGGTCATGAAGTTAAATAAAAATCAAGTAATTAGTAAGCAACAGAAAAGTTGGTTCTTTCAACTAAAGAAGCAAAACTGACTTCAAAATTCTCCTGTTAGTTTATGAAGTTCTTAATGGTTTAGGACCAAAATACATTCGGGAACTTCTGGTTTGTCAAGAACAGACCAAATCTCCCAGTTCATCAGGGCGATCTTTGCATTCTATTTCCAGAGTCAGAATTAAACATGGAAAAAGAATGTTCAGTTTTAATGCTGACAAGGTGAGAGACATAAAAACGCACCATATGTGATGCACAATGGTGCGTTGTGCATTACACACATGCTATTGGGATATCCACCGATGGTGCATATCAAACGGTATGGCAGACTTTCACCTTGCTCACAGTCTTCTCATGAAAGGAGATAGAATTGTGACACAATCAACTCTTATTCACGTTGTAAAAATGTATGTAGGGGTGGGGTCCAGGGGGTCTTTATCTCATTATCTGGCTGTTGTTCGTGAAGTATTAACACAGTTTGCATACTGAAAGAAACACCTCATCCCGTCTATTATCAGCACCAAGTGGAGACTAAAGAAACACACACAGGCAAAAAAAAAAAAAAACACTTACCAACTACAACCACCTCAATTGCGGTGTTTGCATTATGGACCAGTGCATGCAGGAACACAAAGATGGCCCATCGCCATGTTTTACAACATGCTCATTCTTGCAGTGATAAATGTGTCTTAAATTGTAAATGGCGTTCTCATATATAGGGCTTTCTTTCTACTTTCGATGACCAAAGCGCTTTACAGATCCTGCTATCCACTCATCCATGCACACATTTACACACACAAATTCTACAGCGCTAGCCTGGCCACCAGGGGCAACTGGGGATTCAGTGTCTTGCTCAAAGAAACTTTGCAGAAACATGCAGACTTCATACGTAGTGGGAACCAAACCCATGACCCTCCGTTAAGAAGTTGGTCACGCTACACCTGCGCCACAGCTATATAAAGCATGTAGAGATACCACTGAACAAAGATAGCGTCTTTTGGTTCATCTTACACAAGAATTACGGGACATGTTCATGCAAGACAAGGCCCCGGAGGAAGAAAATTAGTTGCAGCTTCAACAAATTCCAGAACATTCCTTCAAAAACAAAACGTTTCAGCTATCAGGGGTTAGCATTAAGGTAAATGCTTTACAATGGTTCATGGAATAAAACACGATAATGAAAAAGTTTTTTTTTTTTTTTGTTTTCAGACACAGTTTATGTGTAACCGATGGTTCTGTCCAATGTGGCTTTTCTGTACGTGAGAAAGTGTCTGAAACATGAGAAATGTAAAAGTTCCACACTGAGAAATATTGCAACATGGAAACTACACAATAGTTTGTCTGCTAATAAAACTTAATGAAATTATTAAATGATTGAATGGAGAGAATTATATCCTTTTTTGCCTAAATAGTTTATTTTATTTTCAATCATTTTCTTCACTCACATTTCTTTTACAACATAGGCTAAAGTTGATTTCTATGAAAAAATAGATAAACAAGAGATTGATGGGTGAAGAGGAGAAAATCTTAATATTGAAGACAGCATAAGTATCTCCAACTTAAAACTCTTGGATTATATTTCAGCTTTGATTAAGAACAATAGTTCTTATGGGCAATTAAAAAAAATCACATCCATAAAAGAGCAGTTACTCAAGAAGTATTTAGTAGCCTACAGGTATCCCAGAAAAGTCAAGTTAGGTAAATTCCTTAGGCAAGCAGAAACGCGTACTGCAGATAGAACAAACATGTTGCTCCAGAATGTGCAGTGATTGGTCCAGAGCACTGCTTTAGGGACGGGCTGCCTCACCCAGGTGGTGCATATGAGCATCAGTTGGTTCCTCTTCTCTGTGTTATTTTGGTAGAAACCAGCATTAAAAGTAGGTCTAAGCGAAGATTAGTTTGATCAAACGTATTTGCAATGGAGTGGAAGACTTCTACCTTGGCTCTTCTGTTTATTGGTGAGTATTTTAGCCACACTTTCAGCCACACACACTGCAAATTCAGACTCTTGTTTAAATAAAGTTAATAAATTTATAAGGGTGTGTTGCATTATATTTTAAACAAGAGCACATTTTTCTTTTTAAGAATTCATGGTAAAGGCAAGGGTTCTGTACTGAAAGCATACTTCCTTGTTCTGACACCTAAGGATTGTACTCCTGTCTAAATAGTAACTCGATTAAAGATAATAAGATACTTCCGCAGGGAAGTGTTAGGGACTTATTTTATTTAGAGGACGCATCAGAAAATTTGTTTATATTTTAAATTTGCTTATAAAATGGCCAACATAAAACAGTTCATGGAGCATAAACAATTTATAAGAATGTTTGGTTTGACCCATTATAACATTACACAAGGTTGCTACCCATATCTGGTTTGTACTCAATAAATATAACCTACATATGTTGCTTATAAGACATACCCTATATTATCTTTTGACAAAATACAAGAAGATATAGCGCAACAGAATACATTAACAGTGAGTCAATGCAATCCATCCAAAATGGAGATATTATACAAAAAGCAACACAATATGATTTAGCAAAGATACTTATGTTAATTTAAATGGTTTTTTTTTTTCAAATATCTGAGCTCAGGGAAAAAATGTATTAAATATTATTCTAGTTGTTTTCTATCATTTTGATATGAATGGAAATAACTGTTCAATTACCTTTGATATAATTCTATTTCAGTCAGTGGATCCTAAATTGAACTCAATCTAAATAACATGACCAATTTAGAGATATCAACAAACATTGAATTGCAATGTATTGGAATCAAACTGGGGATTTACACTCCTCCCCTTCATGTGGGATATCAGTTGTTGTTTTGCTTCTGAAACATTAATTTGACATCTGGTTACATCTGATTACAGGTGATAAATGATGCAGGGTAATGCTTTGAGTATATGTGGGTGGGAGGATACATACATATTTGTACAGTTATGCTTTACTGAACCATTTATGATCAGCCTCAGAGAAAAAACTTTGTCAACTTAATCACCATCGAATTGGATTAAAAGTTTATCTTTCACTGACTAAAAGCATCAACTGTCAATGGAAGAGGAATGTATAAAATTGATTAGTATAAAATTGATGATGACTAATGTTGTTTTGCATTTCTGACAGTATGGATGGGTGCCAATGCCATCATTGTTAACATACCTCAGACGGAGTATGAGTTTGCAGAAGAAGATAACATCATGCTGCCATGCACGTTTGAAACCATCCTAGAAAATCCAGCGCTAATTATCGTCACATGGTCTGTTCAGGATGTAGCAGCTGATTCTCAGAAGGTTAATATCAACATTTCTGTGTGTCTGTCTAACCTAATTACTCATTCTAATTTAAGCTCTTTCATCCTGACAGCGCAAAGTCCTCATCCACTATTATCCTTCTGACACAACTGACATCATTAAAGAATATGAAGGAAGAGTGTCTTTGGAAAAAGACATTGCTAAGGGACAAGTAAACCTTACAATGAATTCCATCACATCGAAAGACAACTCAAATTATGAGTGCCAGGTGCAGATCCCAGGAGATTCTGAGCCCACGCCAACAGCGATTACACGCGTAGTGGTTCAAGGTAAGATCTGATTTTTTTTCCTTAAGAGATGTGCTGCCTGTAAATGTTTCTTAAAAGGTTGCATTCTGGTTGCATGGTTGGTTATCTGGCACCTTCAAAGTGTTTGTTGGAGAAGATTTCAATGTGCAGAGCTGTTTGTGTCATTATGCCCTTGTGCATCATTAATAAACAACCTGACTGGGGCTTTACCTGCATCTTGCCAAATGTCATCTTCCTCGGACTTCCTCGGATGCTGTTCAAGAACAAATTGGTAAAGTCCAAAAGGACCATAAATATGTTAAAAATTATTATATTATACTCAATTATTAGTTTATTTAATTTTTATTTATTTATCTTGTGAAGTTTACTGCCTCCATTAACACTGGTTCCACTGGAGGAATCATTGGTGGAGTGCTGTTGCTGTAAAAACACAAAAAAGAGAAGATGAATCTGACAACATGTAATATTTTATAATCATTCTAAGATGCATGCAAAACCATACACAATGACCGATTTGGAATGGGAATTCTGCTTTGGCCCAATTGTTTTAATCTTAACCAAGATATTCATCCATCCATCCACTTTCTACCGCTAATTCCCGAACGGGGTCGCGGGGGGGCTGGAGCCAATCCCAGTAGCCAACGCGCGAGAGGCGGGGTACACCCTGGACAGGTTGCCAAGATATTCATTTGAGCCTAAATTAAAGAGATTCTGTAGGTGATTTAGTACACAGGCACAAAGCAAAAGGATAGAGCAGTCATGTATTCCAATTACAATCAGTTTGCACCCTTCAAACAATGCTATTGAAACTCTGACAATAGTTCAGCTAAAAATTAAAAAAGTTAACAGGATTCCAAATTATGATGGTGTAACAAGGTAGGCCATTAGAAATATCTCTCAAATAAATCAGCTGAACATCTAGTACTTAAAGAGAAACTAATAAAAAAAAGTGTACTGCATGAGGTTTTTATGATATTTGTTTTGGTAGACTAACATTTTATGGATTTCACCCTTTGTTTTTAATGAGTATGTATCTTTGTCTGGTGTAAATGAAGTTGATGTTGCTTCTATGGGGTTGTTGAATCCAGTACTGCAGTACAATTTTCCAAATAATCGAATAGTAAAGTCTTATCTTATCTTATGAACCACATTTCTTCAGTATGTCTCACTTCTGTCTGTTTCCTTCCAGCAAAAGAGTGATGTATTCCAAGAATGTGATTCATGATGAGCAGCGTGGCAACAATGCGGACAGGAATGAGCGACATGACAATCACAATGACCGGCGATGATCACAATGACCACAACTACTATGACCAACACAATGATAATCAGCGTGACCGCTACTTTGACCATGACAGATCTAAAGGGGGGGGGAGTGGGGTATTTCACAAATCTCCCAAATCTTGTTTTTAAAGAGTGTAAATTGTAGCTTCTTTTCTTTAATTTAATAGAACTTCCCAACTCCACTGTTCTATGCAAATTATTTGCTTATAATCCTTAAATATGAACAATAAAAAATAGACTGTCTCGCTGGTCTTTACCAACAAGTAAATAATACATCTGTTGCTCTTAATAAAGTTATTGTTTTTTCTCAATAGTCTGTGCAAAAAAAGAATATTTCACCATATTTGACTTTTGAAACTTTAGGTTTGACTTTACTGCCCTTCTCATTTGGTCTCATTCTGACTCGATGCATTATTTGGTACAAACATTGAGGTTTTATAGATAACCTCAATGATTATTGAAAGTGTGATTAATACATTTTGCAAGATGTGTGGAAGCGGACTCTGTGCTTTTTATTTTAAATTTCATGTCAGGGCTTCTGTTGGCTTTTGTTTATATTAATTTTATTTTATAGCTTCTGCTTAAGTTGCAGAAGCTTCCTTTTTCCTATATTTTAACAATGCTTCCTGCCCACTAGAGAGTAGGTTTGTAACATGTTTCAGGTTGACCCAGATTGTTATTGTGCGCACAGTTATAATGACATAATTCCTATTTACGTGTGTTTAGTCTCTTGCATATATAGGACATTTTTGTTTGTGTTTGTTAAGTCTTGGTTTTCTTTTTCTTTTACACTATAACATTCTATGAAATGTATTTCTTTTTTTTTAGGTGTTGTGGTGGGTGAGGGATGTTTATTATGTTTCTGCTGGTTTGGCTTTTTTGTATAAACATTATAAAAATTAAATAAAATGAACAAAGCAACATATCTGTATCCTGATTATGAGATAGCAGCACACAATCTTTTAAACAACTCTTAATATCCATAATTCCCATGGCAACATTGATATCATCCATCCATTTTATAAATATATCACAAATGCCACAAGGACAAGAGAGGGGCACATCATGAACAGGTTCCTGCGGGGCCAACACAGAAAGAAAAACAGCTTCTAATGCTTCTACGTACACTTAAATGATCTCCACTCAAATTAACAAACATGTTTCAGGCCGTGAAGAAGAGAGAACATGCAAACTTAACACAAAGATTTATTTCAAGACTGAAACTAGAAACTGTCTTTCTCTCTATGTGAAGAACGTTTAGGTTGATTATTGCTGCAGCTTTTGGTGTACAGTACCTCGTTATGTTAAATTGCTACTTCATCAGGTGCTGTAAGGCCCGAGACATGTGAGCTTATACCACTCAAGAAGTTTGGAGTTTTTAATAAGATATCTCATTTTTTAAAATATATTATTTTAGGTTAATTTGAATTGGAGATACGTCATAACAGTAACTCAAATCTGTTTTTAAAACATCAAATCAAAATGATAAAAATTATTAACAATCTGATATTGCATCTTGTGTTTTCAGCTGCTTTTTTTCATAGAAGCAAGAATAAAGCTCCAGAAAAGAATTAGAGATATAGTTTGGTGATTTATTATTACCAATTCACACCTCATAAAAGGTACCAGGTGTCCCAACTGTTTATTTTAAACCTTCAAAATCTGTGTTAACCTAATCTGGTGTTTCTCAGTTCCTTTATCTGATTATAAAATCAAAACATACAATAGTTGATGTCTACATGAATGTAGATAGACACAATATGTGTGCCTTAAAATGAAGTGTATTCATTATTCGTCAGAGTGGAAGAGAATTTTAGATGTTAAGATGGACGGATGTTTCACTAAACTGCAACCTTGTTTCTGGAAAAATATTCCAAGAACAACTGTTTTCCAACATCCTGACAGAACATTATAGAACATTACTTTCTCACAGTATGACTCCTTTAAGTACAGGCTATTATTTGTAGTTCTTATTGGACAGCAGGGTTTGGATTATGGTAAATAAGGTTGACCACATTTATGAGAGCTCTAATAAAAATCCACTATGATGTTATTTTTTCCTATGAGGTTCTTATTGTCTCTTAATCTGTCATGGGTGTGTTTATTTATTATGTATATTTAATATATGCAATTTTCTGAATGGCACAGGTGATGTTCTGTTTCTTTCATGATCACAGGCAGCAGCCTTTCTGTGCCATGAGCTACCTGGACAGGAAACCACTTCATGTGCTATTTTTTTGTGATTTGTAGAAGAACTTCTCGTGAATGCAAGCCCCAAAAATCCTCCCCCCCCCCCCCAGTGTTCCAGTGTTGACTTGTAATGGAAAATTACTGAATATGTTATTGAACAGTGCTGGGAAAGTTTCAATTTGCTTGTGATATGTATCAGAGTGTTTATGACTGCCCTTAGTGGGCTTAGATAGGGTATTGGAAAGGTAGGTGTAAACAGAGCAGATGTGGAAGACTGATGGATGACCAGTGTTTTCACAGATGGACACTGTTCTGTTAACCGATAACTGTTGTCACCGAATTACAAGCATAAATGTGAGGAGTTGTAGAGGACTCTGACTGTTTGATCTCCCATTGTTGCAACTCTTAATATTTTTTCTTGTTGATCTGAACATGTGTGATCTTTGCAGAAATTTCCTCAATAGGGTACGCTGTCCAAAGGGCACCACAGGTACTACTGTTGCCTTCAACCTTCCAGACATTTGCAGCTCCTCCTTGAGTCCTTCTTGTTATTACTCCAGTTTCTTGTGTTCCTTTTTCCTATTATATTACCATTATGTGGGATGCCTACATCAATTGCAGATGCTTTCCTTTGCTACTTAGAAGTCCCACGGGGTGTTAGCTCTCTAATTTACCACCACTTTAGAAGGTGTTTCCCATGATGACAGAAGGGTCTCTCTCTAGTCTGCAGATATCGTTACACTGTTTTAGCTGCAAAGTTGTGGCATTCCAAATATTCTTTTCCCCCTTTTGTGTTATAGCCTGCTGTAGCATGCTGGATAGCTTCAGGGGCTTCTTTGCACAGTCTACATCTGGGATCCTGCCTGGTGTGGTAGATCTGGATCTCTATTCCTCTGATATTCCTCAGTGCTGTCCTCCACTCCAGCCTACTCTAGCCATTAAAGGTGTAGATTACCATGATTCCTGTCAAGGACGAGGACACTGGTTTCTTTAGATTGAGAAGTATATAAATTTAATAATGAAGTTAAAGAAGTTGAACATACATGAAACATTGAAACATGAAGGGACAAAACATTGAGACATACAGACATGGTACAAGGTCATAACCCGGGGAGAATATTCCCAAAGATCTTTGGATCCCACAGAAATCTGGAGCTATTCTCCCCATGTCAGATAGGGGAGCTTTGTTTAAATATTTTAGTCACGTGCGTCACTGTTTCTAAACTTTTTCCTGATGGAAGGACGCTGGCACGCCGGCCTTGCTTCGGCTACAACAACAAAACCAAGGTCTTAGTAGATTGTTTACTAATTTCAGAATGTCATCAGTTTAGGAGCCTTATGGTCGGACCTTTCAGCTAGACATTAATTAAGAGCAAGGTAATTAAGCTAATACATGA
>JBAMHX010030376.1:0-10345 GCA_037177515.1 Pseudomugil tenellus
CACAGACACACACATTATATATATATATATATATATATATATGCTTGTATAAATAAGTTCCAAAGGGAAATATATCGTTATTACAAACACAATTATACCTAAGTTTGGAAATGTTTATTTTCACATTTAAATGATCTTCATAATATTAATGGCTTATTATTAGAACTCTGAGTTTAATGTAATAATTTCACTATCACTTACTTTTTCCAATGGTTAAACTAAAGATAAATGATAAAAATGAGGAATTATTGCAAAACCTTGCTGGAATAGATTTTTCGGCAATAAATTTCCGGCACAGGTAGAAACGGAAATGAAGAAGAAAAAAAAATACATTATATAAATACTATTGTGAAAGCATGACAATTTATCACACTGTATGATCATTCATCACACCCACAAACAATCCAGTTAATTTAACCCGCTGCAAGCAATGTAGTGTTTTCACACAATTACATATTGACCTAAAACATTTAGAGAACAGAGGCACGAAACGCTCAATAATTAAAACAAAAATGGATAATTCATGTGTAAGAAACTTCAAAGAAGTGCAGATTCTTTAGATCATTATAGGTGATGTGATGAATTCATGTCCTGCAAAATGACCACATTTTGCAGACAGTCTCACTGAGTCACTATTTCTGCCTGAAATTAATATTAATAGATTTGACATTTAAATGTAAAATGGAAAAAGTAACATAAACATTACTGCTGGGAACATTCACTGTATGCTCTTAATGAAGAAAGACACATAATTGTGTAAATTATTAAATATAGAAAACACATTAAATCAAAATGGGTAAAATAAATAGTATAAATAGTAAAAAAAAATAATTCTTTTTTTATTATGCTAATATTCTAATCATTAGAGGGTAATTCCAAGAAAAATTTGTTTTTTTTCCATTACTGTGATATCATATAGAAAAAACTTACACAGTAATATGAAAATTAAGTGCAAACATCTTTTATCATTATGTAACATAGCTTTCAAGAGTGTTAAAGCATATGGAAAATCAAATGGAAAGTGTTTATTTGAGGGAAGCAGATATGAGTAGAGAAGGTACAAATATGGAAATCGTCGACTGCCAAATGAATAAGGGATTCTGGGCTCCAAACGCCAACAGTTCATTTTTTTTAAATTTGGTTTTCAGAAAGAGAGCGCATCCTCGAAGTCCAAAATCAAACACACCCTCAGCATTCACTCATGCATCAAATCAATCTGTAGCAGCCTCTGCTACCTGGCTACTGCTTCCATTTGCTCTTTCAGGTTCCTCATGTGTAAACTGTATCAAAAACATGTCTATAACACACTGAAAATAAATGATATCGCCACAAGCTCACAAGAAAAGTTCAACAAACTGCTGACCAAAGTGCTTTACAATAACAGCAGAACAACAACGAAAAAAAAGATACATCACACAGAAAATTTACATAAAACGGGTAAAAACAGACAGATGACAAATTATTCCTGCCTAAAAGACTAAAAATAAAAGTAGGTTTATAAACGGCATTTAAAAACAGCAAGAAGATGCCTGTGTGACTTGCAGAGGGAGATAATTCCAGATTTTTGGAGCTATGACTGAAAAGGCTCTGTCTTCTCTAGATGTATACCGTGTCTTAGGAACAGTTTAAAGCATCATGCCCACTGATCTGAGTGCATGTTGTGACGTGTAGGGATGCAGACCCGCCAGATAAAAAGGGACAAGGCCGTTAAGAGACCTAAAAACAAATCAAAGAATCTTAAAATGGATCCTAGGATAAACAGGAAGCCAGTGAAGACACACTAAAACCTGTTGTTTTCTTGTACAGGTTTCAAGTACAGGGTTGATTTTTTAAAAAAATATGAAGGCAGATGAAAAAAATATGTAGAAAATGTATATGTATTTATTACAAGAGCAATAAAATATACAAAAAACAGAATCACTGTAGATCTACTCTGTAGAATCTATAGAGTAAACAGTATTGGCCGCATGAAAGTGCGACTAATAATCAGCAAACAAAAAATGCTACTTTCTGGAGGGAAGTGATGCAATAGTGACCTATTGCATGTACATGAATCCTCATTTGTATCACCTCACCTGCTTGCTCATTATCCTGTTCATAACTGACAAGTTGAAGCACAGCCATCTTTAATTCGGAGCAAATAAAGCTCAAACACTTCTTCATGTCTAAACCACAGTCAGCTGGAAGCATATCGCTGGGAAAAGCCCACTGTTCTCTGATGTGTTTATCCAGTGCATTCACTGCATCAAGCTGAAATGGAGTACAAAAAATCTGCTGGTTAATTTTATTTTACTGCACCTTGACACAAACAAGCAGCTGAGAAAACAGCTGAGATAGTTGCCAGAAATTCCAAATAAGACAGAAAAAAAGAGACAGTCACTGTTAAATTAATGTAAACAGACCAACATGTCAGATTGTCCAGCAATTCTATGCGCTGATTAACATTCCCCAATGGCTCTGGTCCGATCTGCATTGAAATAGGCACAACATCTTGGGGTCCACGCTTTGCAGTGAAAGTGTTGCACTCTGGTTACAACAGCTTACACGGTTGACTATTTCTTTAAAGAAACATGTTTATTATTAAGATATAAATATTTTACCTATCTACAAGACAGCTGGATGTTAACTCTCAATCCGTATGTGTGGGGTGTCGTCCATTGACAATAAAAACTAATAATATAATGTAATTATCTCAGAGAGAAAGTCTTTATTAATAAAAAACTGTGGTTCACCTCAACTTGCAGCTTATAAAGCTATATCTGTAGTTCTTATGGTGTCAAATGTGAATGCATTAAACTGATACTAGCAATGAGAAAAAAGATTTTCTGTGGCTCTTTGTGCGTTATAGTAAGAGCTGGCCAATTTCCCCAAAAAAAGTAATTTTCCTGAAAATAAGACTTTCATAGAAATTAATTATAAGAGAGTAAACTACACTGATCACTGAATTTCAGGTGAGCTCAAACTGTAGTATAACTTTAATTGGAACTCATTGGAGCTTATAGGTCCCATATAATGGAAAATAAACTTTTGTGAGTTTGTACCTTAAAATAATCCCGTTTTGTAGCTTTATCACAAAAGTAGCACGTGGCTTAGGCAATATCTGACCCCACCACTCTGACAAGGCATGGTGGAGAGTCCACCTACCACTATTTGAAAACTTTACCACTTCACCTCCCCCAGGAAAAGTGCATGTCTGTCATGTGCACTGCCAATCACCCCTTGCTCCATTTCACCTGTTGCTCTTTAACCTGACAGCTGCTCTGAATCCCCTCGATTAGCACAGTCTGTATATAAAGCCCTTTCTCTCAGTCAGCCATTGTCAGAATGTCTGCAAACCCGCAAAGCTTTCAGAGCCTGTCGGTCTTCGCTTCTTCCTGACTCTGAAAGGGCTGATACAGCAGAACCCAGAACCTTAACCAGCTTGTTACCCCTGCCTGCTCCTCTGCTCCGGTTTTGTGACAAGAAAGCCTGGACCTTTCTCTTCCCACCTCCTTGCCAATTCTGCATTTCCTGACAATAAAGAACTTTAAGAACATGACGCAACTGTGTTCCAGCTGTCTGATTCCTGACAGTATGTTCTGACCATCATGGATCCTGCGCAGTTTCTTTTGGCAAGGAAGATGCCTTCTCTGAACCACCCACCACCATGCAGCGCCTTGAACATGCTGAGGATAGGGTCCATCGGACGAGCAACGATATTTCATCCTTACTGCAACTTGGCCAGATTCGTCAACAGCAATTCCAGCAGAATCAGCAGTTGATGCAGCAATAGTAGCAAAGACTCGAGGACATTTCACAGCTCCTCACTCACCTGGTTCCCCCATCTACCAGCCCAGCCGCTGTCACTCTGCCTGTCGGGCCAGGCCCCACTGCAGCCAGTGCCCCAGAACCCAAGATCGGTGATCGAGAGCGATTCGATAGTGAACCAACCCATGTCCGGGCTTTCCTGACAAGTTGCTGACTGCTATTCTGTCTTCAACCAAGGACTTTCACCATGGAAGGGGCAAAGGTGGGCTATGTTATAACTCACTTGGCAGGTCGAGCTTGCCTTTGGGGAACAGCCGAATTTGAACGTCAGACCCCCGCTTGTGCAAGCTTTGAGCTGTTTGGAGAAAGTGTATGACCTGGGTTCTTCACCCGCAGAGGCTTCCCAGGAACTGTTGACCATCAGACAAGGCAGAAAGACGGTGGCCGACTACTCCATTGACTTCCGGACCCTGGCAAGGTGGAGCTCCTGGAACATGGAGCCATTGGTCCACGTTTTCCTCCATAGTCTGGATGACTACCTCAGGGATGAGTTGGTTTCACATGAACAGCCTTTCACCCTTGATGAAGCCATCTCCTTGGCGATCCAGATCGACAGAAGGATACAAACCCGCCATCGCGAAAAGGGGCGCCAAAACCCACCAGTCACTAATTTTCGTTTCCGAGCTGTTACTGCACCTGGATCATCTGCTGCTGCTCCATCAAGCCAGCTGGACCAGCTTGAGTACATGGGGATTGGTCGAGCATCCCTCTCACCTACAAAGCGTCAGCGCCGCTTCACCTCATGCCTCTGTCTTTATTGTGGAGGACATGGCCATCATAGTGCCACCTGTCCGTTAAAAGCCCAGGCTCACCGGATGTACAGGGAATCCGGCTGAGCCCTATAACCATCCAGCCCTCTGACCGCAAACCCCTGCTAGAGGGTTTCCTCAACCTGGATAATTCCTCTCACACGCTGGCGGCTCTTGTGGACTCGGGCACTGAGGCCAACATAATAGACCTTAAGTTGGCTTGTCAGCTGAGACTACAAAGCCAACGGTTGACCCCTCCTGTTCCCGCTCGGGCATTGGATGGACGCTCGCTTGCCAATGTCACTCGTATCTCCGTTCCTGTCTCGATGACTCTGTCTGATAACCATTGGGAAACCATCCAGTTCCATATGCTCAACTCTCCTGCCCAGCCGGGTTACCCGTGGCTCCGCAGGCATAACCCCCACCTCGATTGGGTAACCGGGGTGATCAAAGAATGGGGTACGAACTGCCATAAGACCTGCTTGCTTGCTATAACACCACCTTTCCAGTCAGCATCCACCATCTCCGTCTCTGACCTCTCCAACATCCTTGAGTGTTACCATGGTCTCCGAGAAGTCTTCAACAAGACAAAAGCCACCTCTCTGCCACTTCACCGGCCATACGACTGTGCTATTGACCTTCTTCCGGGTACAGCTCCACCCAAGGTGTCACTGTCTGCTCCAGAAAGAAGGGCCATGGAGGACTATATCAGCAACTCCCTGGCTCCCAAGTTAATCTGTCCGTCTTCGTCTCCTGCCAGAGCCGGGTTCTTCTTTGTGGGGAAGAAAGACGGATCCCTTGGTCCCTGTATAGATTATTGCGGTCTCAATGACTTCACAGTGAAGAATCGATATTCATTGCCTCTGCTGAGTTACAAGTTGAGTTACAATCTTTACTAAGTTGGATCTTAGAAAGGCTTACCATCTTGTACGGATACGAGAGGGCATTCAACACACCTACAGGCCACTATGAGTATCTGGTGATGCCTTTTGGCCTCACCAATGCCCTGGCTGCGTTTCAGTCCCATGTGAATGATGTACTACGAGACATGTTGAACAAGTACCTCTTTGTGTATCTGGACGACATCTTAATCTTCTCTGAGGACATGTCCGAACACACCCATCATGTCCAACAGGTCCTTCGTCGTCTACTCGAGCACAATCTCTGTGTCAAGGTGGAGAAATGCGAGTTTCATGTCAAGACCGTGTCTTTGCTGGGTTACATTGTAGCTGAGGGAAGTATCCAAATGGACCCGGCCAAGGTATCCGCAGTCACTTCCTGGCCAGTCCCGGACACCAGAAAGAAGTTTCTGGGGTTTGCCAACTTCTACCAAAAGTTCATCCGCAACTACATTATCATTGCTGCTCCACTCACTGCTCTGACAAGCATCAAGCAGCGCAGAAAGCTTTCCATATCCTAAAGGCCAGGTTTAACTCAGCTCTCATCCTCCACATGCCTGATGTGGATGGGCAATTCATCGTGGAGGTGGATGCCTCTTATGTGGGAGTTGGAGCAGTGCTTTCTCAGTGGGCTGTGGAGGACAATAAGCTTCTTCGTTGGTTGTCTCTTTCTGAACGCAACTACAACATTGGGAACCGGGAGCTTCTGGCTGTCAAGCTGGCCCTTGAGGAGTTGCGTCACTGGCTGGAAGGTTCCACCATTCCATTCTTGGTATGGACTGATCATAAAAACCTGGAGTACATCCGCACCGTCAAGCATCTGAACCCCTGCCTTGTTCTTTACCAGGTTTAATTTCTCCCCGCATACCGCCCCGGATCACGCAACACCAAGCCGGACGCCCTCTCTTATCAGTTGCAGGAGGGTCACTCTCCTGATGATCCTGTGTCCATTCTACCTGGTTCCTGTGTTGTTGAAGACCTGACGTGGGACGTTGAGAAGCAGGTGCAGGAGGCCCTCCGAGATCAGCCTGGTCCCATTGCTTGTCCTGCTGGTTGCCTCTTTGTCCCGAAAAGCTTAAGGTCCCAGGTCATTCAGTGGGGACACAACTCTTGTCTGGCGTGTCATCCTGGTTCCACCCGTACTTGTCATCTGCTCTCTCAGCGGTTCTGGTGGCCTGCTCTGAAGAGGGATGTTCAGGAATGTGTCTGAGTCTGTCCTACCTGCAATCAGTACAAATCATCCAACAGACCTCCTGCTGGGTTGCTCCAGCCCCTGCCACTGCCCACACGTCCCTGGTCCCACATCTCCCTCGATTTTGTCACTGGCCTGCCCCCTTCTAGTGGCAAGACAGTTATTCTTACAGTAGTAGACAGGTTCAGCAAAATGGCACATTTTATCCCTCTGCCAAAACTGCCTTTAGCCAAAGAGACTGCCCAGGTGGTCATAGAACATGTCTTCCGTAATCATGTTTTGCCTAACGATATTTCAGATCGGGACCCTCAACTCTCCTCCTCCTTTTGGAGAGAAATCTGTTATCTCCTGGGACCCACCGTCAGTCTGAGCTCCGGATTCCATCCCCAATCCAACGGACAGTCTGAGCGTGCAAATCAGGATCTAGAGAAGGCACTGTGATGTATGACATCCTGCGACCCCTATTCTTGGGCTCAACAACTGACTTGGGTGGAGTACGCACGTATTGGAAATGAGCAAATCTTGTCCCTTTTACCTTTATAAAGGTCTTTTTTTCTTAACGTGATTTTATTAGCTATTGCACTGTCCTTGGAGGGATTTGCTCATCTTGAGTTCATTTGAAATTTCCAAAGGCGATGCAGTTATAGACTGCAGAGGTTATGATGGATTAGTCTGTTCTTCTTTTTCTTATTTATACATGAGTGGGAAAGAAAGACAAGCATAATAACATGAGACTTTGTGCATGTATGTTAGTTAATGTCATTTTATTGCAGAAAATGTTAAATTGATTCAGAATGCACACACATACATTTTTGTAACTGTTTTATTAAATTCTCCTTAAAAACAAATACCACTTTCTTGCTTTCTTTTGTTGGGTGGAAAATTTTTTGTGGTCTTACTATCACTAAGATTCATTTTTCATTTATGCTGGGAAGGGGTGAAAAGCTGGATTTGGCCTGCATCAATATAATACATTAACTACTCATTTGAATTTGGTTAGCTTGCACACACTTGTCTCCGTTATGTTGCAACACATCTGATAAGCTCCGTTAATGAAAACATTTTATTTTGGTTTATTTGAGAGATTTGATGGTTGAGACTTAGAAAATGATTTTGTCCTGAAATTGTAAATTAGTCTATTTCACACTTATCACTACATTTTCTGCAGCTGTGAGAACAAAAATATGGGAGAACATTAATCGGATAACTCGCCCCTCCATAAGGAATTAAGAAAATCTAAGACAGAAAAGAAAGAAAAAATAAAAAAGAAAGTGTTCTCCACTGGTTGCATGAATACATTAATAACTCATGATTGTTGTATCAGAGGAATTCAGCTAGTCATTATAATTTATATTATCGGTTCCCTCCCAATATTTTTCTTATAGAAAAATTGGTAGTGAAAACAATTTTAAAAAAACATGTACAAAATGTTGCTGGAGTCAGGAGGGAAATGTGCTTTGTACTCATCAGAGTGGCTCCACAAGAGGAATCTAAACACCCAGTGTTGCAGCTAGGGGGTCTTTGTCAAACTGCATAGCTGTCTTTTCTCTATTTTTTTTAGTAATATTACAATCTAAGAGTGCTACAATCTAAGTCACGTTGAGCTTATTCTCAGTAGGCTGCATGTCATGCCAGAAGTCTTATCTGAGTTGACAACATAAGATAAATAGCAAGTGACTACACAGAGCAGGTTTTATGGAACAGCATAATTTCAATAACAAGAGAAAGTCACTAAGGAAAAGCCGGGAGCACAGAAAAGCTCAACTATAACACGTGGTGTAATTAGGTGGTCAGGCCTGTATCATTCAGTATAGTAAAATTTTGGTTGTGTTTATTCTTCTTTCTTCTGGGCACAATTATTTGTGATGAAAAAGAAGTGTAGCAGATTTCCACCCTCAAAACTACCAGAAACCAAATTTTTGAAGAACAATTGCCTGATCTTTGTAGTTTCATGACTAGATAACAGAAGCTGGATTATATGATTCTGGGAGACGCAACCAGAACACCCCCCCCCCACACACACACACACACACACACACACACATACACCAACACTGTTTCTGAGGATGATCATTAAATTAAGTTTAAGCCTTTGAACTAACTACTGTTGCTTTCCCAAGATTCTCCCTCCACAGGAGTTCGCAGACAGTACCTATCACCGGGACACAAAGCATATATCCTAAAATAACATTTCAACAAAACCATTTGGTCTCCCTCATCAGGGATGTAGAAAGTGGGGGAGGCCAATTTGAGTGAAAGTTTAAACAGATGTGACAAAACATTAAATCAACCCAACAGTGTATGTAATAACCTCATTAACATTCTAAAGCTACTTCCCAGGACTTTTATAAATGATATTTGGTTCTCAGATCGCATGACATCACATCTTAAGACTTATTTGTTTCAATCATTTATGGTGTTCATTTTAAAGATTTATTTCTTATTTTGGGTGAGTTGGAAGGTTGGTCAGTGGGATAAACCAGGCGACCAGGGCAAAGGCTCCACTTCCTTATAAGGTAAATCAAAAAGATTGCGGTAGTTTATTTGGACAATTAAAGATTACATTTAGCAAGTCAATCTTCCCCACCCAATGAAGTCCAAATTTGAGGTGTCCTCAGAGTGAAGCTTCTACTGGAAGGATCCTCACAGTGATGACCTGCTGGGAGGTTTCTCTCCAGCTATCCACCATGTGGCATCAGGGTTGAACTCAGGGAGGGACACAGAGCGACACTGTGACATGTTGCCAACATCTTGATCATAACACAATGTCTATTTGTCATGATCAAAAAACAAACATAACAATGTATTAAATTGAGCTGCTGAACTTAAAGGTATAAAGAATGGGGTTGCTGGTTGTTGCTGGTACTCCCAAATTATAAACGTTTGGTGCACCAGTGCAACCAGTGCAAAAAGTTAGCCCCTCAAATACTAATTTAACGTATATGTTTTTTTTTTGTTTCTTTTTTTATCTTATACAATTGAGTCAACAAGGGTCTATTCTTGAGCTTTTTGGAATGCTAAATTGAACACCATGTGAGCTATTAAGAACTTATGCATGCTTTTTTAGCCAGCAAGCTAACATTAACAACCACAGTATCATTTACATTGCATGGAAGGCAAATGTATTCAGCCTGCTGCCTTGGTATATTTCATCACAGAGGCAAGAGATTGTTGACTATCTAAATTCTAGAACATTGCATTAGTAGAATTAGATGTGTGTCATGAGCTCTCATGCCTGCCATTTGGCCAGTGAATATAAAAGACAAACAATATCATCATGGATTTGGTTTGCTGCTTCTGAAACGGAAAGGCTCACTGGTTATCCATTCTATAAAATATTGACATTAACAAGATTTAATAATTTCAGTTTAGAATGATGTTTTATGTGGTTGTTACTTGAAGCACACAAAAGCATAAGGGATGTGGCTGTATTTTGTGTGCATGAATGAATGAAACAAGTCAATTTTGCAGAGAGCACAGTCATTAGTACTAGTTGTAACTCAAAAATAGTCAAGATAACAAGCAAGTTTTGAGTCCAACAAGCCCAAGTCATTATCTTTCCATTGTAAGTACAAAGTACAACATCATGAATCATTCACTATATCGTCATGTCAAAAACAGATTTAAAAGTTTACTAGAAAAAATTATTAATTAAGTTATTTTCAATAATATTATTCAGACAACATTATATATATATA
>JBAMHX010030377.1:0-10334 GCA_037177515.1 Pseudomugil tenellus
TCAGGTGATTTCAGTGAGAATTGTGGGTTTTTCCTTCTTTAACTGAGGGGTACCAACAATTTTGTCCATGACTGTATGACACAGAAAAGGCACTATGCCACCCTGGCTCTGAGCGCTTGTTTGCTGAGTTAAGGCGGAAGGCGGGGGCAAGACGCAGTGACAAAATATCAACATTCCTGCCCGGACTGTCAGAGATGGAGAGCCATGCCAGCTGTACCTAAGATGGCAGATCTGCCGGAGGCACGATTAAGACTACTGAAGACACCCTTCTTCTCTATAGGTATGGACTGTTTTGGGCCCTTCACAATCAAAATAGGCTGGCGTGTTGAAAAGCAGTATGCCATTATATTTATGTGCTTAACAACAAGAGCTTTGCACTTAGATATTCTTTCTAGCTTGGACCATGACGCATTCCCCATGGCTCTCCGGAGATTTATTGCAAGAAGAGACAAGCCATCAGAGCTTCACTTCAGGACCAGGGAACAAACTTTAAAGGAGGTAAGCAAGAACTCAAAGAGACCTTTGAAGCTCTTCAACGTTCACTTCTGGACCATTTGGCTAAACACCAAATCCACTTCAAATCATTCCTTCAAACGCACCACATTTCAGAGGTGTGTGGGAAAGAGAAGTGAGATCAGTGAAAGCTGCCCTTTACGTCACCATCCAGACCCAACCTATCCCAGAGGAAGTGCTCAGAACTGCAAACCCCTACCCCCCTGCAAACCCCTATCCAAGTGGCACAAGGATCCAGCACAGCTACAAGTTCACATGACAGTGATGATAGTGGACCCACTTTCACCCAGAGGACTGTGGCCTGTAGGTATAGTAACAACTAATCTCCCTGGGAAAGTTGGAAGGGTTCAAGTTGCCGAAGTGCAGGTGAAGGACAAGATCTACACAAGACCTGTTACACGCCTGATAGCTCGGTTTTCGATATATTCCTTGTGTCCCGTAGCCAGTATGAACCATAGTCACATTCAGCTGTGTTGTTTTGGTTCCATTCATGTTACATACAGATGACATCATGAACGGTTGAAAAGCTGGAATGCACTGAACCCCTCCTTCAACAGAGAGTTTACAATGGAAATGCAATTGAATTCGAGTAGGGTTCTATTGATCTGGGGCGTGCAGGGGCGAATAGGTACTATGGAAATCCGGCATTTGTAAGGGTAACGGCGTTGTAACGATGGGGAATGTAATTCATTAGATTACTCTGTTACCATAAAAATAACGTGGTTAGTAATGCCATCATACTTAAGCGCCGTTTTTCTAACACTGGGATTCAGTGGCTTTAGACAAGAGTTGATCCATGGACAAATGTGTTTATTTTGCAGATGCATATTCACTTTTCCATATCTTGTATTTCCTGTCCCAAGCTGTTACTTACCTTCATTTGACGAAGACTAAATGGACCCTGCAAAAATTGTCTTCATGCTACAACTTAAGTTGTCGTGACTTAAGTTAGCCTTTTTTGCAATGTGAAAAGTCTATGAAAGACCTGTCAAATTATTAGTATTATTTGATTTTAATTTGAATTTATTTCTCTGTAAGTGTGAATCACATCAATTTTTATCTACACCTGTATTTGTACATTTCATCTTATAGTATCTATTGAAAAAATATTGATTAGGTTTTGTGGCTTGATCAGTAAAAAAGGTTTAGATTATAATATTTTCGGTGTTGTTGGATTGATAAATGGTAAATGGCGTTCACTTATATAGCGCTTTTACTTTCATCTCTTGATGCCCAAAGCACTTTACAGATCCTGCAATCCACCCATTCACACACACATTCACACACTGATGGCGCCAGAGCTGCCATGCACACCGGCGCTAGCCTGGCCACCAGGAGCAAGTCAGGGTTCAGTGTCCTGCTCAAGGACACTTCGACATGCAGACATCAGATGTAGTGGGAACCGAACCCATGACTCACCAATCAGAAGACGGCCACACTACACCTGCGCCACAGCCGATAAAATACAAACACTGCACACAAAACAATACTTTTATATTCTTAATGGGATAGCTCCATAAGGCTGATCAGCAACAAAAGATTGCATATGTTGCAGGATTTCCACCCTTGAAACTACAAGAAACATCTTTCCTCTTTAAAGAACTATTTCTTTTTGGAATTTCAGCTTTGGAATTTATGACAGGGATAACAGACTCTTAAACTCTTTGCAGAGCGAATTGGATTATCTGATTCTTGCAGTAGAAGTTGGCCTTTGTCCCCCATTTTGAGAGTATTTTAGGATAATTTAAGTGAGGTTGAGACCTTTTGGAACTATGTTTGTTTTTACAAGTTGTGCCTTCACAGGAGACAAGAACCAGGTCTCTCATCACTCATCAACACACAAACAAATCCCTCTAATAAACATTTCCCCCAACAAGGTCAAAAGCCATTTGGGGACAAAGGAGACAGTGTGGGTTGCTTTGTCCACACCTCAGTGAAACCTTCTGCTTTCACTTTTATAATTGACCAAGAGTTTAATGAAACCAACATTTTATGTTATAACTTCATGAACTTTATACAACTATCCACCAGGACTTTTACAGATGTTTTATTTTCAACATGACATCATGTCTTAAGAGTTATTTGTTTCAGTCTTTTATGGCTCATATTAAAGACTTATTTGGTTAATCTTCTTACAATGTTCCAATTTGTTTGCACTTAACTTATTTCCATCTTTATTTTAATGATTTCATCTGTGATTATGCTAATTGATATTCTTCATTTTTAAGGTTTAATAATAAGGTTTAAATAACTTGTAACTATGAGAATGTTTGATACTTATGCAAATTCAGAACCTGAAGACACAGAATGCTGATTGTCTGCAAGTGTCTTACAGCCCACCATGTAGCAACATTTGACTATGAAATGAAGCACACAGACACTTTGGGGCTCTTCTGCTACTTCTCTTCTTCTACTTTTCTTCATACCAGCTCTCTTGAGACATGCCTTAAAGATAGACACACTTTCAGTTTTCCACTTTGTCTCTGCTTAAAGGAGAGAACAAAGGAAAGAGCCATGCCAAGAGCACATGGCAGGTTCTATGTTAGAAATCCACTCGATTAAGTATACTCTGTCTTTTTGTAACTAAATAGAGCCTTTATGTAACTAAATAGACACACAGCAATAACTTTTCACGTTTTGGACACTTTTTTTCCCCCATCTTCGGCCCTGAACAACTTCAGCCATAAACCAGTTATGGTTTATTTGTCTTAGACATAAATAATCAACATCACAGTTTGTTTAATTATGTTTAATTTCTCACTCAGCTTTGCATTCCTTTACAAAGAAACTTGATCACTATATTTACCGCTGCATCATTGTTTTATGTTTGTTAGTCTTGTTTGTTTATGTATGTCTTGTTTGTTTTATTTTCTTTCTCATATTTAGCACATGTATAGACGTTAGATTAGATTAATAAATATTCACTTTATTATCTGGTCTTTGTCTTTTTTAACTTGTCTCGTCCAGATTTAAACAGGCAGAATGATGGTCTGCTTGCTGTGTTGTTGCTGAGCAAATTTCCTTTGTCAAAAGGAGCTTTATGTATATATGTATATACAAAGATCATTTTGATAGTTTGAATTCTTTATTTATTTTAGCTAAATATTTATTAGAATTTACAAGTCATGCTGGACCCAACCAGAGAGGACAGAAAAAAAACAGAAAGTTAACAGAAAAGAGAAAGCAAATAGTACAAAAGAGGGGAATCACCACAATCTAACCACACACACTATACCATCCACCACACCTGAACATAAACATAAAGCATATGTCATGGGCCCCTGCAGGAAGATAAGAAATCAGCAGATGCCAGAAGCACCAGAGATGAATGAGCATTTATTACACACCTCATAACAGTAACATTAAAATGACACCACGGCTCAAGAATAAATACTAAAGCACGCTTCTCATGCTTATTCATAACAGCTGTGGGAGTAGTACTACACTTCACTGCTGAGTCGATCAGAGGGATGTTCATTTCAACCTCATCTCCACCAGAGCCCTCAGATAGTGATCGAGCAACACTGCCTCCTACTGACAATATCTGTAGCATGAAGGGCAGCTGCTGGGTGGCCGAGCCATGCCAGTCTGAGCTAGATTCTATCACATCGCCAGCAGATGATGCGATGGTGGCAGCAAGGAACTAAGCCGAGCATGTCAGATTACCGATAGGTAGATTGTTCCGGGTGTGAGTAACACCACAGACAGTGCTTTGTAGAGGCCCATGGCAAGTTTGTGTCCAGGGCCCGTGGTGATGATAGTCTGTGTTTTCAACCAACAAGCACACATTCACAATAAAAAGCTGGAAACTAAGATCATGGATATTGTCAAAACTCCACAATAAAAGCCATTTTAAGAGATAAAATAAAACGTTTGCACTCACCAACGCAGATCTTCTCCACAGTGCCTGCTTATTTGAAAATTAAATCCATCCTCCTATCCTTTCACAAGAAGACTCCAATGGCTCTGTTGTACAGTTTGTCTGTGCGTTTCAGTTCCATTAATAAGACCTTTTCTATGGACAAGGAGGCTAACGCTGAAAGCCGTGTCTGCCCGGTCGTATTTCTGGCATAAGTTTTGATGCACTTTAATGCCGAGAATGACTACTCAACAGAAGCAGTGAACACGGGGATAGTCACAGCCAAACAAACCAGTGTGTAAAGTTGCCCCATACTCTCACTCAGATTCTTGCTCCTAAGGAAACCATGGAGATCAGCGGGACATTTCCCTTCAAAATCAGCCATGGCATACATCACAATCAGTTCTCTTTTAAGTTGGGGGAGATCAAACACTGTGGTGAGCTTAGGTTAGAAAATCCAGAGTAGCTCCAAACATCAAATCGGTCAGTTGCAAGCAACAGACATTCTCAGCAGTACAGTTTACAGCGTTTTTCAGACGCTGTGAGCCATGCGTACCGCTCATAGTTGCTTGCTTGGAAGTGGCGCACAAATCCTTCTCCCTGCTGGGACATACTCGCTAGCTTGAGGGTTGGCTGACCTCTTCACACAAGATCCAGCTTTTCCTGGAAGGTCCATCTTAAAAAATGGTGTTGCAAGTATATCTGCAACCAGATCAATCTCTTCTCCTCCTTCAGCTATCATCGATTGGCAACACAAGCTAGCTTAAATATGATTGGACAAAAACCGCTACTGTCATGTACACAACACTGAAAGCAGCTGAACCAAGTATATGCATCTAATATGAAAACAGACAAGAAATCAAATTTGTTTAACTTCTCATGTATTTTATTAATTAAATAATTACTTAATTTATGTATTAATTTTCTTAGTTTGCTTAGGCCAGCAGAGAAGGCCTTGCTGGCCCTGACGGCCCACCACTGAATGGCTGGATGGAAAATGGCTGTTTGTGAATAAATCTTAGTGTCTGTGACAACTTGCAGAACATATGGGGTGAAAAGTGCTCACAGAAACGTGGACATGCTCAGGTGACCCCATCTACTCAGAAACAGGACAGCAGGACCACTAGACCAGGACATCCGGCAGCCAGCCCCAAACAAGGACCCCAGCCACTCCACCTGGAGTCAACCCCGCCGGATGCCCAGGGCGCTGAGGGCCAGCAGAGATAGAGCCCAGGGCCCCAGGAGACCGGGAGCAACCCCACCACCCTGAAAGGCAGAAGAGCCGACCAATGAAAGTGGGGGGTTAGGGCCCCCCCCAGACGACACCCGGTGGGGGCTAGCACCCCCTCCCAGTACATCAGATGCCCACTTTGGGAACCAGTCCTCCACCCATACCCACACACCTCTAACCCTTCCAACACACCCCTGCCTGTCCCTGCCCCTCTATGCACACACATACATATATCCACACACACACCTACCCCTCCCTCTCCTATTTGCACAAACATTTTCAGGTGTCAGGGTGTCAGTGTCAGTATGTTGTCTGTGTTTCTTAGTGTTTGATGAATAAGTGTGATTAAAATACTGAGAGGCGAGCTGCGGTATAAGTTACCATCCCCCACTTCCCTACTCATGTTTGTGCTGATGAGTGCAGAGGGAGAGGAGTCCAAGGATGTAGATCTAGAGGGAGGAGTGTTTGCCTCTGGAATGGGAGCCACTGGTGGCAGTAAGCGCCTCCCATTTCTTGGAGCCACCAGGAGAAGAATAAGTCAGGGGTGCTGTCCCAACCACCCGAGCCCACAACCGACTCCACCAGTGAGCCGTCGGCAGTCCCGGAGGGCACCCACCCATTAACCACACATGCCGGCGGCAGAAGGAGACCTCAGGGCTATCCCTCCATGCCCCCCAAGTGGTGCCACAGTCCCTCCCCACCAATCCACCAGCCCATTTCCATGACGTCCTGATATGCACACTCACTACACCCAAACAATTTCACTCAACATCTCCCACTAAAGATCCATCATAGGACCATTCTACCCAGGGAAGAGGAAAGAAAGAAAACCCACAGCCCTTCCTACCCTCACCCATACTCCCCCTCTCTAACACACCCACACACATCCTGTCACCACACCCACCCAACACACAAACCCTGCAACTCAACCACATATAACCCCTCCACACATAACTCCTCACAAAATCACACACATCCAAACACACAACATCCCTCCCAAACACCTACGCTCCACCACAACACTCTACAACATCCCCCTCCCCTACAAACACGCAACACACAACCACCTGGCTACCAGAGCCCAGGACTCCCACCCAGAGCACACTGGCCAGCCACCACAGGGTCGACGAGCACTGCCCGAGCCTTCGCCAGTGGCCCTGCCTATAGCCGCAAGGCAAGTCCAACCATTGACCCACCCACAACCCAACCCCCACCCTCCAAATCTAAGTGATGGAGGTAATCACAGGGGACCAGAGGGAGTGAAATTCAGCTAACTGGTCCAGAGCCAGACATTGTCCCAATACTGATTTGATCCAATAGATTTCTAAAATGCTGGATGCACAGGTTCTGTTTAGTTTCTAACTTCAAAAGAATAGTTTTCTTTGCTATACATAAAATAGTAAGGATTGAGTTAGCAGAGATTTACCTTATGTTAATTTCTCCCAATTCACCCAGTAGGCAGATTGTGGGGCTTGCAATATTACATTTAAACCAGTGTAATAAGTCTTTATATACATTAAGCCAGAATCTCTGAACAGGTGAACAAGATATTATAGAAAGTGGGAACCAACATTGTCCAGAATTCTTCATAAAATTCAGCTGGAAATGCATCTGGTCCTGGTGCTTTGTTTTTAGGCATTCACTGGAAATCTTCACAGAGCTCACAGATAGAAATAAATGAATCCGAAGCTATTTTATTCTCATCTTTTAACTTTGGGAGATTAATATTACTAAGAAATTGATAAATATTCTCATCTGTTGTGTCTAGTTGTGATTTATATAATATTTTATAGAATTTTTTTAATAGCATTATTTATCTTGTCAGAGTTGTGGCTAATATTTTCATCCACATCTTTTACTGAGGATATTGTTTTCTCCTTGTTTGTTTTTAGTTGGTTAGCTAAGAACTTTCCAGATTTATTGCCATGTTCAAATTTCTCTAAGCAAAGTCTTTGCAAGAAGAATTGTGTTTTTTATCTATTATTTCATTAACTTCAATTTTAGCTTTCCTTATACTGTAGATACAATGATTGTTATTGTTTACATTTTGTTAATCCTGGTCATGAGCACTAGTTGGGACGGCATAGTGTTGGATAAATCTGTCAGATAGGTTATCCTTTTTTTACTCATAAGTATAATCAGTCTTGTGCAGTGCAGAAACATTTTGTTATTTCAGCATAGTAATAATATCTTGTCCTCTAAGATAAAAGGGAGGTGTGATTCATGCATGTGAGATATGTTAATCAACATATTTGGTGTGCTTACGTATAAGGAGGAATGACGCCTACAGCTGTTTTCTGATGATTGTGCAACATGACTTTGCTGTTCTCAACTGATGCTCACCCCCCCTCCCTTAGCAGTTGAAAACACTCTGTAACTAGGGGGCGTGGCAAGAAATAATAAAATGCTTGGTAGTGGCAGAGACTGGTTAGAGTGGGTTGGAGGATTGTAACTGAGCAGTCTCTGACTTACTCTCCTTGCAAGTAAAATGATCTCACCTTTCTCTGTGTTTCCTTTTAGATTCTTAGGTGTTAGGTGCTGATTTAAACCTGACACATAGATATGGCATCCTGTACCCAAGGATACAGAGAACTGAGACACTGTGAGTACTAGTTTTTTTTTTTTAAAGCAGTGTGAATGTGTCTGTCGATTAAAAGAAGTAAGAGACAAAACCCTGACAATTCTAGACACTATCAGGTAAACAGTTAACAGTTAAATTCCACAAGGAGGGTAGACTCCTCTGCACTGTAGCAGTTAAATTCTACGAAGGACGGCGGAGTCCTCTGTTATACTAGAGTTAAGAGTAGCAGTTAAATTCTACGAAGGATGGCGGAGTCCTCTGTTATACTAGAATTAAGAGAGACAATCCTAGGTAAACGGTCAACAGTTAAATTCCGCGAGGAGGGTAGACTCCTCTGCACTGTAGCAGTTAAATTCTACGAAGGACGGTGGAGTCCTCTGTTAGACCAGACAGACAGTGAGTGTGTGAGTGTATGAAAGAGTGATAAAACGGAGTGAAAGGGAGAAAGAATCCACTTGGACGTTCTCCATATGTATAAACAGGTGTTATAACAGGTGTCATATATATGAAACTAGGTGTTAAACCAATACTGGAACCAAAATGGGAAAAGGACAGAGTAAAGAACTAGAGAAATTCCTAGAAGGAATTGCAATGTAAGACTGGAAATATGTGCATGATGTTGAACCGACTGCCGTGACTCCGGTATCATGCTGGGTAAAGAGATATGGATTCACAGGAAAAGCGCGTACTGTCCCAATAACTGACTTAAGACAGAAGAAGATAATGAGTACTCAGGACCGTATGGTCCAGCCCGAAGACAGTGAAATATACTACCCACAGGGATTCAGAGGTAGAGGCAGAGGGCGGGGTAGAGGCAGAGCTAGAGGCAGGAGAGGATATGGCCCAAGGCCAGGGCAGAACCCCCGAGCCTGCTGGTCCTGTGGCAACGAAGGCCATATGGCTCGAGATTGCAGAAATAATCCAAAACCCTCCCCAGGACCATAGGGCGTGACAAGACTCTGAACCACAGACCTCACTGAAGGTATAAGACTCATATGAAAATAGTCAAAATGATGACCATGACTCTGACTGACCATGACTGGACTGGAAAGATTTAGGGCACTTGGTAGATCAGGGTGAAAGAGCATGAGACTGGAATATGACTGGCCCTGGCACATGGTACAGTCCTGCCACAGATCTAAAAGGACGTTGAACTGGGCTGTGACTGGACAGGCAGGTGTCACTTAAACAACAAACATAGAGAATGACGTGTTATTTACACAGGACCAAGAGAAACTGCTACAAGCTGTCCCAGGTACACTCTGGTCTCAGGGACCTTGTGATGTAGGGTTAGTTAAGGATGCTCCCCCTGTGGTCATAAGACCAAAGACAGAATATAGGCCAAGAGTAAAGCAATATCCCCTGAAACCAGATGCAGAAGAAGGCATCACGCCAGTAACACAGGACCATCTGAAGACAGGAGTTTTAGCGGAATGTCCTGACTCACCAGTAAAACACTCCTATCTTCCCAGTAAAGAAAGCCCCTCCTTCCACAGGGTGGAGGATGGTGCAAGATCTAACAGCAGTAAATTGTGCAGTAATACAAAAGTCCCCATATGTAGCAGACCCTCACACATTACTGAACTCTCTGAACCCAAAAGCTACGTTTTTCACTGTAGTGGACATCAGTAACGCTTTCTTCTCCATACCTATCCACCCTGATAGTCAATATTGCTTTGCATTTACTTTTAAAGGTAAAAGATACACGCATACGAGACTAGCTATGCGGTAAAGGCGAAAGTCCTACAATATATTCAGAAGTAATAACAAACAGTATGTCCAAAATTTAACCCACCATGTCATAGTCAGATATTAACATATGTAGATGACATCTTATTAGCAGCAGAGACAGAGGAAGAGTGCATGCAAGACTCTATTGCCTTACTGCAACACTTGGCTGCAAATGGACATAAAGTCAGTAAAAATAAGCTCCAGTTATGTCAAATGACTGTTCAATATTTAGGACATCAAATTTCCCAAGGAGGAAAAACAATATTGGAGGATAGAAAAGTAGCTGTACTCCAGGCACCTAAGCCAGCCACGAAGAAGCAAATGATGTCATTTCTAGGACTAAGGCTGCTGAGCTGATAGCATTAACAGAAGCCTGCAAACTGATGACTGATAAAGTAGTTACTATCTACACAGACAGC
>JBAMHX010030378.1:0-10330 GCA_037177515.1 Pseudomugil tenellus
ATCACTGGTTACAGCTGCGTACTTCCTGCTGGTGCCACCGTGACGGAGCCTCTCAGCTCTACCTTTTCATCCATTTTGGGATTTTCCGGTACTGACGAAACAACAAGAATGCAACGGTAGGACCCACCTATTGGCTTCATTTTCGCTCTTCAGAAACCTATGGGAAACGTGACCAATGCTCTGTCCAGTAATTATATCCTGTCAATGCTCCAGCCCCCATGGCCCCATTCAGGGAATAAGCGGTAATGGATGGATGGGCTTCTTTGCATGATGGAGCTTTAACTTTCATTCGTGGATGTCTGGGTGAACTGTGTTCACAGACAGTAATTTCTGGGAGTCTTTCTGTCTCCATGCAGTGATCTCCAGTAGAGAATTATCTCTGCTTTGAATGCAGAGCTCTTATCTGACTTTCTACATCTTGTTATGATATTTTACACTGTAGATGATGGTATCTCCAAAATCATCATAATTTGCATTGAGAAACATTTTTTCTGAAATTGTTTCACAATTTTTTGACCCAGTGAAGATCTGTCCAACTTTCCATCTGAGAGACTCTGCCTCTCTGAAATTATCTTCTTTTACAAGTTGTCATTTTGCTATCCTGTTGCCAGATTACCTAATTGTTATATATTTCTAATACAATTATTTTATTTTTTCCTTTTTCCAATTACTTTTACACACGTTTGCTCCTCCTGTTTCAACTTTTGGAACTTCTGGTTTTGATGTTATCAGATTCAAAATGAGCTCATAAAAATGCTTTTCCAAGAATAAAATATCTCACCTGGTATATGTTCTACTGACAATGAAATATGGGTTTATGAGATTCAGTGATCTTTCTATTTTGTTTTCGATTTAGATTTGACAGTGTGACAGCTATTTGGGACTTAAGGTTTTATTTGATAGAAAAAGAGTAAATGTATGGCACAAAATGAATTATTTCTGGAAGTTAAAGCTCATCTTTCTTCAACTATTGAGTCAGCTTAAAACCAAGAGGCATTATCATGCTGTAAATACAAACCAAGATAATAACAAGTGGCTGTCCATTTCCATCCTTTAGTCCAGTCTTTCTGTATATAAACACACTGGCAAAACTGGTGTCTTATAGTCATTGCAATTAAAATAAAACATTTTATCCACATCATGATACCTGGCAAATAAAACAGGAATTTCTTCACCACACAGAAATGCTAAAAAAACACGCTTTTTTAAATATGGTACACAAAAAACGCAAGAGATGCTTAAAATCAATTCATCCTACTTCTACATCCAGTTTAAAATACTAGTTTGGTAACATGGTAACACTCCACACCTTTCAGATTTAAGGCGCAAACAATCACTGACCCACCTACATGCCAAGCCCTGCAATCTGATCCACTTACCTGTATCCATCATGTGCTGGGATACCAGACTAATCTGTGTACCAGCGAGTGTTACTGTACGCCCATCCCTTTGGTGGTGGTCAGCTCCGCGTAGCTGATGTACCTGGTCAGGTGAGCAGGATGTAGTCGGTAGGGTTTTCGCGTCAGCAGCTGTTTTGTTCTTACAGAAGCACCAACACGAATCATTTAGCTTTTCCAGGTAATCCATTTCTGCGTTGTGGGTAGGGCTTTAGCAATGGTTCCACGGCACTGTGCCTGGTATCTCTGTGCCCAACAGCAGATCCAAAGGCGCCCACCTTTGCGGACAACCGCACATTGCGTCGCAAAGACACCAGGAGCTCCAGCTCCTCTGCACGCGCCAAAGCCGAGAGACATCAAATCTTCAGCAGTAGTTTCAGTAGTTCCACCATTTACAACTTTACAACTACTTTTGTTTCCAGTTATCCTCGGTCTAGGAATTCCGAGAAATCTTTACAGGAAATGAGGTAGTGATCCAGGAATTTAGAGCTGGGAACAGTAGCTTTCAGAGGACCTCAAGGTTGTAGGTGCTGCTCCACTTGCAGCAAATTCCTCATTGGAATCCCTTATAATATAATATAATTTGTGTCCATTACGTTTTAGTGTAAACAGCAGATGATAGTTTATAAGATAGGATAAGATACGTTTTCATTCAACCAGCAGTCATTTATAGTATAAATCCAGCAATAAGCCATTTATTTCACAGAGAGAACAGGCAGAAGTGAAATGTTTATATGTGCCTTGCATGCACAATTTAAACAACTTCATATATAAATTATTCATAATTATGCTCTGCAATGTCATGTCTAAAAATTTATGACTCTGATAATGTGTAAATTCATGGCATTATACAAAATTAATTTATCAACCAATATAAATGGAGATCTCTGTGATCCCTCTGTTCTCTTTATAACACAGATGTTCAGACAGCTTCTTCAGTTGCTTCTTTTGTTATATTTCCATGAAGTTCTTTTGAGGCTCAGCATCTTGTCTGAGCATGCTTTTCTGTTGTAATTTTAATTCCTCACCATGACTGTACGAGTGGTTGTACATTTGATAAATTTTTGGTTCTGCCACATGTAACTCAGCCATTACTAACCTTACTCAGATGCAACTCTAGTGGAAATAAACAAACTTGAGAACAAGTCAAGAACAACAATAAAAAATACTTCAGACTTTATTTCTTCATCACAAGAATAAATCTGCTCCATAAAAACTCTCTCCTACGTGTTTTTTCATAATCTTTGCATCTACTTCGACAGAAGGGGCAGCAGTTTTCCTGGAGAATTTATTTATTCTACTTATTGAGCTCTTATCTAAAACATACACTGTTCTGGAGCAGGTTAGTCATTGAGTATAAGTTACAATGGTACTTGACTCCTGTAAGAAGTGTACCAGGTTAACTCTGAAATCACCTGGATAAGACAAAATCCAACTTTGTTGTACAGGATTTAGTCCATCACAGCATCAACACAGAGACAGACAAATTTCACATCACTGGACTGTGGGAGGAAACAGTCTTACTTGTTGCTAATATATTATAATTTTAAAGATAAGAGAAAGTGAAAAATATACATTAATATATTGGATTTTATTGAGTGTGGGGAGGGGGACGGTCCTTCGACAAGGATGAGAGCTTAGTCCTTATCTTTTCTCTCAATACCTCAACTGGTGAGTCCAAGGAGCATCCCAGTATAGAGCTGTTCTCTACTAGGATGTCTCAGTGCAGAAGAGCTTCCATCAAATCCACTAGTAATCAATACATCTGTGTTTTTTCTGTTAAATCTGACAAAAGCTGACATTTGTCTCAGTATTAAGTTTTACCAATCACTCATTCACAGAATTACATATCGCCTTTACACCATGACAGTGGCCTCTTCCGCCAGCTGTAATGGGTTTTTTTTTTAATCGATGATTTTTTTAAATCAATGATCATTAGGCAGCTGTTAAGGTTTTGGGTTAGGTTTTTGGTTTCCTGTTTTATTTTGTAGTCTTCCTGTTTTGCCCTGTGTTTCTGTTTTTGCTTTGTCTTGTTAATTAGTTTCACCTGGGGTTGATTGGTTATTGTGTTCACCAGTGTATTTCAGTTGTGTATATAAATCTGTTGGTTTCTGTTCTGCTTGCTGGATCATTAGTTAGTTGGTTGGTTATCATGAGTGTCAGTGCTGTTGTCCGTCAATAAATCCTGTTAATCCGCATCCTGGCTGCCTCCTGCTTGTCCTCCTTGCTTCCTTTGGGTCCACCACCTCCCTGCATCGTAACAGCACACAAATTAGACAACTTGCTTTTGAGCCCACTTCAGTCATCATGTATGTCAAGAAAACAAAGTTTGTTTTCTATAACAAGATCCCTTTAGTATAAGAATAGTCATCCTTGTTTTCTTTGTGAAGTTTGCATGTTCTCTCTGTGTTAGAGTGGGTTCTCTTTGAGTATTTCCGCTTCCAAAAACATGCATGTTAGGTTGATTGGTCATTCTAAATGGTTCTTAGGAGTGAATGTGAGTGTTCCTTATTGCTTGTCTCCTTGTTAGTCTCTGTGTTGCCCTGTGATGGACTGGGGTTCTGCCCCGCCTCTCACCCAATGACTGCTGGGAAAGGCTCTAGCTACCCAACACCCTGACTTGGATGAAGTGGTTAAGAAAATGGATGGATGGATTGTCCTTTTTACCTCAGGATAACAAGAAACTTTACTCATCTTGATCTAACACGTAAAGAAAGAATTATAGTTGAGGATGGCTACTCTGAACGAAAAACCTGACGCGAATGTTATTCTGGGTTTTTTTTTATTGTTATCTCAAGCTAATGGGATTGTTTTCATCCTTGATGACGCGGGGATATTCCAAGATGACAATGCCAGAATTCATCAGACTCATATTGTAAAAGACTGGTTCAGAGAGCATGAGTCATCCTCCAATCCAACTTTATTCATAGAGCACTTTTTAAAACAACAATGTTGAACCAAAGTGCTTTACACAATTCCAGGCAAAGCAACAACATAAAGAATAATATACAGTAAGAATAATAAAATTTAGTAATAACAGTAACACATAAAACAATAAAACAGGATTAAAAATACAAAAGGTAAAAATATAAGAGTCAACACCTCAAGCTATGTTAAAAGCCAATGAAAACAGGTGAGTCTTAAGAGAGCTTTTAAAAATGGACAGAGACCCAGCCTGTTTAATTTGCAGTGGCAATGCATTCCACAGTTTGGGTCACCTCTAGATTTAATTTTAGTCCTTGGAACAACCAACAGGAAATGATCTGCCGACTTGAGAGAGTGTGTAGGGGAGTAAGACTGAACCAGCTCAGACAGATACAGTGGGGTAAGACCGTGTTGACATTTAAAAACAAATCCAAGAATTTTTAAATGAATACGAAACAAGACAGACAACCAGTGTAAAGACTTGGAACCGGAGTGATGTGCTGCTGTTTTTTGGTGCCAGTTAAACAACGGGCTGCAGCATTTTGAACAAGTCGGGCAAGAGTTAAGTGAGTAAGCCCGACATAAAGTGCATTGGAGTGGTCCAGGCGATTTGCAATAAAAGCATGGATTAATGTCTCAAAGTCACGGTGAGAAACAAACGGCTTGGCCTTGGACAGTAGTTTAAGCTGAACGAAGCTAGATTTCACAACTGCATTAATTTGTTCATCTAACTTTAAGGCACCGTCAAGTTTTACACCAAGATTTGGTACTGTAGACCTGAGATACTGACCTAAGTAATGAGCATGAGAGATAGCCTGTGATGTCATTAACTCTGTAGTGAGGGGGGGGGGGGGTGCTAGAGCCGATCCTAGCTGACACAGGCCAAGAGGCGGGCTACATCCCGGACAGGTTGCCAGTCAATCACAGGGCCAACACACATAGACATACAACCATGCACACACACACTCCTATGGGCAATTTAGACTCTCCAATCAACCTATCCCCAATGTGCATGTCTTTGGACTGTGGGAGGAAGCCAGAGTACCTGAAGAGAACCCACGCTATAGGCCACCGTCCGGCCAAGGATCAAACCGGCAACCTGCTTGCTGTGAGGCAAAACAGTTTGTCACTTGCTGCACCAGAGAAAACAAAACATTGGACTTATTTTATGCAAATATTAAAAATCCATACAACTCCTATGCCTGCCACCTTTAGGAAGATCTGACCATAATCTGGTTCTTCTGAACCTCCTCCTACAAGCCCATTGTTCAGCAACAACCTGTCTTTAAAAAGACTATTAAACATGGTCTAATGATGCTGAGGATGCTCTAAGAGGATGTTTCGAGGCTACAGATTGGAATTTCCTCTGTGAACCTCATGGAAATGACATCAACGCCTTGACTGAGTGTGTGACAGATAATATAAAAAACTCTGTGTAGACAGCACCATTCCATCATGAACAGTAAAGTGCTTCCCCAATAACAAACCCTGGATCACCAGTGACCTGAAGAAGCTACTAAACATAAAAAAGAAAGCCTACAGGGTTGGAGACAGGGAGTTATTGAAGTCAACACAGAAACAAATTAAAACACAAACTAAGAAGTGCAAGAAGGACTACAGGATGAATTTAGAAAATCAGCTTCACAGAAAAACCTGAGGGATGTGTGGTCAGAAATCAAACTGGGGATCAAACTGATGGAAGTTTGGACAAAGCTAATGAACTGCATGAGCCCAGAGCTTTTATGTTCCACCTCCACTCTTTACCCTGCAGCTCAGTCAAGGACCTGAACACAACACCTCCCTCCACATCCGGTCTTCCTGATACCTCCTCTGCCTCCACCTCCACTCTGTCTGTCTCCTGTAATTAAGTCATGAAACAACTGATGAAACTGAGCAAGAACAAGGCTGCAGGTCCAGATGGTGTCAGTCCCAGAGTTCTAAAGACCTGCTCAAGACAACTCTGTCCGATTCTTCAGCACCTGTTCAACACCAGTCAGAGTCAGGAAAGAATCCCAGTGCTGTGGAAAACATCCTGCCTTTTTCCAGTATCTAAAAAACCACAACCAGCTGAACCAAATGACTTCAGACTAGTTGCCCTACAGTTTGCATATCGTAATGGGCTTGGGGTTGAAGACGCCATCGTCAGAGAGCCCAATCTAATCTGGACCAGTGAGGCAGCACTCATGTTCTTACACTTCTCAAGTGCCTTAAATACAATTCAGCCTGCTCTGCTATCTGAGAAGCTCCATAAATTCCAGGTGGATACCTCCACAACCACATGGATTTGTGACCTCCCAAACAGACCACATTTTGTAAAACTGAAAGACTGTTTGTCTGAAAGGGCAGCACTGGAACACCACAAGGAACTGTACTTTCACCATTCCTCTTCAAGCTGTACACTTCAGACTTCCAGTACAACTCAGAGTCCTGTCATCTGCAGAAAAACTCTGATGACTCTGCAGTTATTGGGTGTATACATGATGGACAAGAATCAGAGTACAGAGAACTGGTGGCTCAGTTTGTTGAATGGTGCTGTAAGAATCATCTCATTTTGAATACCAACAAAACAAATGAGATAATTGTCGACTTCAGGAAGAAACAAGAATACACACAGGACTGTTTCCATCCTGGGAGAGGAGTTGCAGGTTGTGAAGGAATACAAGTACCTGGGAGTTCAGCTGGACAACAGACTTGAGTGGAAGAGCAAGGAGTACTTCTTAAGGAAGCATAGATCTTTTAACGTCTGCACCAAAATGTTGCACATATTCTACAACTCTGTTTTTAAAAGTGCAATCAGCTTTACAGCGATCTGCTGGGGCAGCATTATCAGAACCAGAAACTTGAAAAGAATCAACAAACTGCTGGTTCTGTGATCGGAATAACTCTGGAGCCGCTGGGGCTGATCATACAAGAAAGAATGCTGCACAAGCTGATGATGATGATGGAGGATTCTTCACACCCTCTCCATAACACAGTGATCAAATAGCACAGTGCGTTCAGCGAGAGGCTTGTTCAGGTTTGATGTAGGACTGAGAGGTACAGAAGATCATTCATTTCAGCGGCCATCAACATCAAGAACAAAACCCTTAATTAATAATTACCTTTGCCAAGGAGGTCATGTTATCGCCCGCATTTATCTGTCTGTTTGTATGTCTGTGTACAACATGACTCAAAAAGTTATGGACGGATTCTCATGAAATTTTCAGGATATATCCAGAATGGGAAGATAAAGAAGTGATTAAATTTTGGAGGTGATCCGGATCACCATCTGGATTCAGGAATGTTTCTAAGGACTCTTTAACATTGCTTGATAGGCACTCATGGTAGCAGCTGATGCTTTCGGTAGGCCGCAAAAACAAAAAAACAAAACAGCAGACGGAAACGGCCTATAGGAGGTGTCAGCTGTCATCACAATGTTAGTGTATTGTACAGTATGTATATTATATGTAAAGAAAAGAAAAAAAACTTCACTCTGGGATGAATAAAGCATTTTTCATGTAATTTAATTTTTCATTTAATTCAATTTAGTTTATTTCCATCCACTGTTGCATTAATTTTTACCAAGATCTTGGATTGGTGATTGTAGAGTCTGTCCACTCAATTGGGACCAGGTCTGGACTATGTGGTGGCCAATCCATGTGTGACAATGATGTCTCATGCTCCCTGAACAAGTCTTTCACAATATGAGTCTGGTGAATTCTGACATCTTGGAATATACCCGAAAGAAAACATTCATTGATGGAATAACCTGGTCATTCAGTATATTCAGGTATCAGCTGACTTAATTCTTTGAGCACATACTGTTGTTGAACCTAGACCTGACCAACCCCAGATCATCACGCTGCCCCCACAGGCTTGTACAGTAGGCACTAGGCATGATGGCTGGATCACTGTAGAGCAGGGTAAAACTGGACCCATCAGACCACATGACCTTTTTTCCAGATCCAGAGTTCAATCTCAACGTTTCCTGGCAAATTAGAGCCTTTTTTCTGGTTAGTATCACTGATTTGTGGTTTTCTTAAGGCTACACAGCTGTTCACCCCCAATTACTTGAGTTCCCTTTGCATTGTTCATGTGGAAATGCTCTTACTTTCACTATTAAACATAGCCCTGAGTTCTGCTGTTGTTTTTTCTTGACTTGATTTCACCAATTTTAAGTGATAGCTGATTCAATTTTTCAGGATTTTTTCCAGGCCACATTTCTACCTGGAAGACAATGGGTCACCACTATCCTTCCAGTTTTTTGTTTTCCACTTTTTGCTTTGGGCAGTTCTTAAGCCAATTGTACTAGTTTCTGCAATCTCCTTAGATTTTTTTCTCTGCTTGATCCATGCCAATGATTTGACTCTTCTCAAACTTTTCCAAAAACACAGAATGTGTCTTTCAACTGATTGCACCATTTGGGGTTAAATTACTTGTTGCCAGCTGAAAGATAATTGCCCATGCACTAATTATCTGATATGATGCTAGTACCTATTTGCTTAGAATGATAGAATTTAACTACCTGCTTATTTTACAACTTTGTTGAACAGCGTCATTGTAAATATTGATTTGTGTTTTGCTATAAGGTATAAAAATGGTTAATTTTTTCTACGGAGCTTTTCAGACATTTAAGCTTATAGTTTAGTTATTACAGCTCAAAACAGAAAAGTTTTAGTTAGCTTGATGAGCAATGTTCATATATATATTAACTTAAATAATCCAATCAATATGTCACAAATAAGTACATGGAGTACAACTAAATGGAGAAAATGAAATTATGGGATCCATCTGATCCGACATCAAGAGCAAAGAGTTTTATCTGCTTAGAATCACTGCAAATATATCCAGATCATTTAGCCAGTTTAAAAAAGAGAAGACAATCAACTTCCATGTTACAGTTAACCTTTTTATGGTATGTTAAATTTTCATAATGTTGGGAAAAAATGGCAATGAGGTCAAATGAACCTCAAAAGGAAATTTGACTGATTGAGAAAACAGTTAAAGCTACAATCACTGCATGTATGATCAACATAATACGTTTTATTTTTTAACATCTAGCATAAGCAGATTAAAAATTCAAACTTGGTGTGCAGGTCTTGATGCTTATTCTAATTTGAGAAAACAATGTCTGCTTCTGACACAATATCTTAGAAATACAGCACAACACAGTTCAGTCTTAACAGGTGCTTCTTTTTATTAGTATTAATGTGAGCAGTTCATGCATAATGAGCCATCTCTAGGTAGCAACTGTCTAATCTCCATAGCAACTTTTGCTCCTAGATTAAAGAAAGTCAAAAACAAGTTTCACTAGTTGTATTTCTCTTCCAGAGATCATTGTAGAGCCATTGTATAATAGAAAACAAACACATACAAAATCTCACCCATTATTGGAGAGTAATGCAATTTGCAGGGCCTGAAGCTGTACTGATGTGTGTACCACATCGAAGTGTGCACAACAGAAAACAACTATGACAACAGCAAATCTATAAAACAAAACAAATGAAGAGATGAATAAACCACATGCGTAACAAGTATAATTGTTTATGGAGAGGCATCTCAGTGCCTCAGGAAGCCTCATACCTTCTTTACGTAAAAGATCATGCTTGGATGTACGGTGAGGAGTATTTGAATTGCTCTCAGGCACCTTTACCAGAAAAGGGTTGATAAATTTAGATTATGGTTAAGAAAGGAATTACAGACATTAATAAACACACTTTCTCACGGTTCCAGAAGGTAGACAGTGCATGACAGGACATGAAAGCACTGCTGCATGCAATGCATAGCATTTTAATTTGAATCTGTCCAGATTATCACACAAACCAATTCACACTTCACCGGATGAGTGCTCTGTGGTTGCACTGAGAAACTTTCTGGGCTGTTTCCTATTAAAGCCAAAAACCTAAATCTTTGTAATGTACCTGATTTAATAACTCTGCTTGCTGTATGATGCAAATAAAATAAAATAAAATAAAATAAAATAAAATAAAATAAAATAAAATAAAATAAAATAAAATAAAATAAAATAA
>JBAMHX010030379.1:0-10328 GCA_037177515.1 Pseudomugil tenellus
TTAAATCCAGGTTAAAAACTTATCTTTTCTCTTCTAGCTACAAATAAGATCTGCACGGTAACTTTTTAATTGTTCTTAATGATTTTAATCTAATTTATTATTTTATTATGATTCTTGCTCTGTTTTTATTTTCTTTTTTTTATTTCTGTTTCAACACCTGTAATGCTTTTAATGTTTTTTTGCAAAGCACTTTGAACTGTTGTGTACATGAAAGGTGCTATACAAATAAACTTGCCTTGCCTTGCCTTACTGCCATCACTGTGATACAGATCTTTGATTGGCACCCTTTCATCAAACCCCTTAGAGATGACTAAGCTGGCTGACATTGCTCATGCAGCTGCTATACTCAGCAAATTGTCTTTACTCAGCCTCTTTTTAAGATTCGGCGCTGCTCTGCAACCTGTTTTGGCATATTCACAAATATTCCTTTGAAAGGTAGCGCTTTTCTAAATAAGAGAGAAAAAATACAAAATGGGGGTAAAGTTTGTGCATTTTCAAAAAGTATTTCATTCCCATTTTGAAAAATCTCAAGTATTGTAATTTTTTATCAGGATCTGGTCCAATGTGGTCCAGATGTAACTAAATGTGCTGAAATTGATTAATAAATCCCACAAGACAGGAAGACTATGGGGATAAAGGGAACTTCAATATTTTGTTCAAGTACATAGCTTACATGGAAAATGTTCTTTGATCTTTCAGTAAATTTTTTAAACAAAATGTCCTCAAAACTGGACTAAATTTGGACATCACTATTTCACATTTAGAAACAGCTGAGTTGGCATGACTCTGAGGCGAGGAGGATGAAGAATGATGAATCCTGTTACAATCATTTTGCTCCCAGTGACTCCACTCATTTATGTTTCTGTCATACTGTAGAACAACTGTGTCCATAGGGGAGGATATCTAGTATCTGTCCACAGAGCTCTGGAATATCAGAACATACAGAAATATTGTCCAAATCTCAAAACGTCAAGCCAACAAGGATCTGATGAGGAAGAGGCAGATAATTAAAGTCTGCAAAAGTTGGTTATGCTGCTGAAAAGCATCTTATAAAAAGTTAAACGAATTATCTTCTCATGTGTCCTCCAGGAAAGTATTGCATTGGGTTTTTATTATTGTAAGTGTAATATTACCATAAAAACTAACTACCTTTTTTACATGTTGTTCTTTGGATTGAAGATCAGTTAGACCTTAAAGAGGACAATTTGTTCAATAATTACGTGTAATGTTACTGCTCAGCGTAAAATCTGCTGTGCTTTCTGATTCATAAGAAGACAAGTCATAAACTATGGTGATAGCAATTATTTATTTCTGTCTCTGATATAAGCCTTGAATAAGAGATAAATTTCATACTCAAGATAACATAGAGAACTCCCTCCTGACGTCTTCTCACTAAGGTTTAAAAGAAGTTCTTATTTCTTCCTCAAACCAGAACCACTTCAGAGTTTTGGCTGATCAGATCCTAAACTGCTCCTCCAAACTGCAGTAAGTAAAACTTTGCCATCCTTTGAAATACTTTATATAGTTGTGCTTTTCTGTTTAACAAACTTTGTTAATCTTTTCCACTTACAACCAGAGTCCTCATCCTGGGACTTCAAAATCTGTCACTGTGAGCAGGTTCAAACCTTAACACCACCATTAACACAGACAAGCTGCTTTTATCTGAAGGTGATCATCATCTTTAACCTGCATTTGCTCCATCATGAAGACCCTGACTTTCCTTTTGCTCCTGTGTTCTGTGATGACTTTGACTGGAGCTAATAGTGAGTATTAACACAAAATTGCATTTATGTTGAAACTTCAGTAAGTCATTGGACAGAATTTAAGATGTTAAACTAATTGAAAATATTTAGAGAGACAAATGTTTCACCTGATGTTTACTAAAGAATCTGACATTAGATAACATCTATTTAGACACATTTATAAATAAACCTACAAGAGGAAGACAGTGGGGACAAAGTGGACTTCTGTATTTTTTCAACATATATTATTTACATGGAAACTTAAAACTGCTGTCTTTTTATTTTTACAGTGAATTGGTTCAAAAAAAGGTGTCCTAAAAACTGGACTAAAATTGGCCATCGCTGTTTCATCTATGTTGAGAAATCTCTGAGTTGGAGTGACGCTGAGGTGAGGAAGATGAAGAATGATGAATACTGTTACATTCATTTTGCTCTCAGTGACTTCACACCTTTATGTTCTGTCATACTGTAGGAGAACTGCGTCCATAAGGGAGGACATCTTGCATCTGTCCACAGCGGTCAGGAATATAGCCGCATAAAAAAATTGATAAAGTCCAGTTCTCATGACCACTCGCTCACATGGATCGGAGGCACTGATGAGAAGAAGGTAGATAATTAAAGTCTACAAAAGACAGTAATGCTCCTGAATAGCATCTTCTATAAATTCCTCTGATGTGTCCACTAGGAGGACACATGGACTTGGAGTGATGATTCACATTTTGACTACAAGGATTGGTGTGATGGAGAACCTAATAATTTTGGCGGGAATCAGGATTGCCTACAAATAAATTCAGGTAAAACACAATACTGATTGATTAGAATCAGATAAAAACAGGATTTTCATTTTTTCTTTACACAGCTGCTTCTGTATGAATATACATGTACATGTGTTTGTGTCCAGTCAATGGTTATCCTAAAGTTTTTGGTTTTTGCAACACTGGCTGACTCCATGTTGTTGGTATTTACAGGAAAAAGGTGCTGGGAAGATGCCCATTGTACCTATAAACGTCCATCTGTCTGCGCCAAACCCCTTTGATGATTTCTGCGTGTTGGATTCAGCTTCCAAAGTTACAAACACTGGTGGATTTATGTAGATCTCTGCAGATCAACCATATGTGTAACTCTTCACTCATGATCTGCATTTTTATTCTCCTCTATCGCTGCAACGCTACATAAGGAATGAAGCGACATGTAACATAATCAGTAGCTGGATGTCTCTGTAAGGTCTTGTGGCTTTAATAGAAACAGACTGAAGTGTGAAAATGATGGTTTTGGCTAAACTTTCTTTTGCACTGAACTATTCTTTTACTTTGCTAAATAAATAAATTGTCAAGCAAAGAAACAAACTGTTCTGTGTGTGTTTATACGATGTCTTTTATTTTTGTGTGGGGGTTTGCTTCCAGGCTTCCTCTTATTTTTCAGTGATTTTATTGTTGACACGACACATTTAAATTCAGAGTAATTATTTCTAAGTATTTTCATATTAATCCTCAATTGCATGTTTGAAAGTTTATTTATTTTTTCATCCTTATGTACCATTATTTCAGACCCTGAACTTCCTCTCCTGCATTTGACTTCCTGTCTACATTCACACCATTTTCACACCAATTCAGTAATATTTTCTTATGTACTATTGTGCACCAATAAATCAGATGCCATATAGAGTTATAACCTTTTACCTTTTTCTCATTTTTTTTGTAGTTGCCATGTAGATAATAACATTATCTTGTTTAGATGAAGTTCCTTTATATGGGACTTAATCTACTATCTGCAAGAAGTTCTTGCTCTTGTTTGTCCTTGTTGCTAGAGTTAATCTTTAATCAACTGATTTGAATGAAGTTTTGTTACCATTTGGGTCATTATATCATTTCTCAGTTTATCTGTTGTCCTACTTCTGAAAGCAGCACATTCAGGATGAACTTTTCCTGTCTCTGAACATCATGTTGCTGACTTCAGTACACAGGTGTGTGTAGATATCAACAAAGTGTGACAGCTTTGTTCTGATCTTTTCCAGCTGCATCATCAAAGAAAATAGATACTGACTTTGCTTGTAATATAAAATGAGGCCATCAGACAACGATCTGAATAATAGAAATGAAAATAGTTAGACAAGGTAGTTCTATGTAAATACCATCTACTGTAGGATAGTAGACGAGGTACATCATGGACAGTGTGTCAGTAAAATGATCATGCTAACCTTTATCTTAATTTGTTTGTTTCGTGCCCTCCACAATTTCAGCTGCTTTGTCATAAAAATAATATTAATTATTTATATATCTAGTAAGCAACCTCAGAACTCCTGCCTAAGAAACTGCCTTCCGTACTCATCCTCACCATGACAACACGACCAGCATGTGATTTCTGTTTTTTCCCCCATGTCTTCATCTGTAATAGAAATGTCCCCATTTTCCAGCTTCTTTGCTTCTTTCAGCTCATCATAAAAGTGCCACTTTGGTGTGATTCCCAGTCTGTGGAATACCACAAAGTGGTTTGCGGAATAAATCCAGATGACATGTCATGGCAGCTTGTTCATCCCTGTGGAAAAAAAAAGTTGTATTCCAAGTCAATCTGTCTGCAATCAAACAAAGAAAAACACACGAAGTTCTGGAAACACTGCCAGTCACTTGATTTGTACATGCATGAATTACTTTACACAAAGAAGTGAAACTATCCATGCCAGACCTGTGGGAATCTGTTAGTTTGTGGCAAAGTTTCTGGTTTTATTTAAACATCAGCATCTATATAAAGAGTAAGTGAATCGTTAAATTAAAAAACTTCACAACAAGGGCTATTGTGCCAGTAAATCTAGTCTTTATTTAATTATTGCTTATAATTACCTTTTTTAAACAACCTAAAAAATTTCAAATGGCAGGTAGTAATGACTCTTTTACAAGGTAGAGCTTTAATGCTGTCACTGGCCTGCAATGTATGCCTGAAAATAGCCAAAATATCCAAAAGGAACAAACACACATACACACACACACACATGCTTTGGAGCCAAAGCATGTATATATGTCCAATTAAATATTATTTTTTTTTCTTCACTAAGTGATAGACTTCTCATTTCATTACTGACCTCCTTGCATGAAATAGTTAAACAAAGATCTAAAGGTTTTTTACTCTAATTTTCTACCATGATTATAATATAACACAGTAGGCAACACATTTTATTGTATTTTTTAATCTATTGCAAAAAGAAGTTCTAGTCAACAACATAAAAAAGAAACAAAAAAGACGTCAAAACACTGGTTTTCACTTTTTTCATAGAATTTCATGATGAACAACAGTCAAAAGCAAAACCTTCTATTTTAAGGTTATAGTTCATATTATTTTCTTTTTTCCCACAACATCCTTTATAGGTAAATATCGATCTCATCATGTTGTGATTGAATGATACGGATATTGCAGAGAGATCATTTAAGAGAGTAAGTACTTAGAGAGTAAGTATTTACTTCTAGCCATTCCTCTGATCAGATTCAAGTGTGTTGGAGAAGTGTTGAATCTAAAAGTAGATGCTGGATCCTATCCCAGCAGTCATCATGCCAGAGGCAGAATACAGCCTGGACAGGTTTCCAGTACATCACAGAGTGACGAACAAGAACCCGGAGAGAGCCCAAGCTAACATGGGAAGAACATGCAAACTCGTATAACCCCTAACCCAATCTAAGGCTCAAACCACAACATACTGACTGTAAAGATGCAGCGCTAACAACCACGACACCGCACAGGCCCTCGATTCAGACTGATGTAAAGTATTTAAGAAAATCAATAACAGCATGCATGTAATTTACTACACAGTAGAGGACAGTGTTGCATCCCCAACAACTCCACATGCTCATCAAATCATCCTGTTTTTTCCCTGATAACATGAAAGCAGAATCATTTGCATCACACAAGCTTGTTACATGTTACTGTAAATAAAGACAGCAGAAGCACATAATCACCAGACTGCTAGAATATGATGTACATAGAGTAAAATAAACAAGCTCTGCATCATCTTTCGGATTTACTTTGATCACCTGCATGATGTGGGTTTCTCTCATAGCTAAAAAAAAAAGCCATTAAATGTCGGGAAACCAGTGGTTCACCCACATACATCACATAATTTATTGTCATCTTGACATTTCCCATCTGATAGATTGTGTTTTACCGAAATAACTCAGCTGAATGCAAAGATGCTAGGGTCATTACTGAGCTCATCATGGCCCAACCTTTTTAAGTTAATAAGGTTATCTTCAGTCAATGAACAAAGGAAGCCAGTGAGACTGCAGAGACAGGGACAAGGACAAATATAATACTTAATGGCAAAATAATGTTCATGAAGAAGACAATGATGTTGGTGATACCCTTGGTGCCACCATACATCCAAAACTTTGTCCGTATATAAGACATTGTGGGAGTTCATAGCTTGGTTGTTAAAGTTTTAATAAAGATGTGTGTCAAATAGTTAATGGACATATTCTCATGGTATTTAGTTTATCTGTGGATTAGCTATTAATCTATCTGTTATCTGCATGTTTATTGTTTTCCAATGGTTTATGATTTGGTTTGTTATGTTGTTAAATCTTTCCCAGATTACTGCATCTGCTCATCTGGCGCTTTTGTCACATGCTTTTTTTCCAAGTTATTAATTTATCAAGTAACTGACTTCAGTTCATGCTTCTGCCTGTTTCTGCAGCTGCATCTTCTGTTAACCTACAAACTCTGACACAAGAGGGGGAAAGCTGATCTTTAGTAGCTGATCATCACCATTCAGAAGAAATATAGTTAACACGTTTTAATCATTACCAACGCCAATGTTGTCGGAAGTGACGAGGTATATCCACAAACACCTCCGATCTGCAAAAAGACAATACAGTAATATTAAGTTGCACATGTAACTATATCAACAGTTATGTATCATATTTATTCACTTAGGCTCACTGAACTCAATAATAAAGAAAGTAGAGTGTGTATGTTAACTAATTAGAATTTGATCCAAGCAAGTATGATGTCATTTCCAGATGCATTCCTGGAAATACCTTTTATATGCACTTGAATTAAGGTTAATCCAACTAATATAATTATACATATAATTACAAAGATTAATTAATGGTTACCCAAGCTTTGTAGAGTATGATAGTAGATTAGTGAATGATTATATTAATTCAATTAGACTTTATTTGTACAGCGTCATTTCTTTTCTTTTCTTTTTTTACTTGTCTTGTCCAGCATTAAAGCAGAATGATGGTCTCCCTGCTGTGTTGTTGCTGAGCAAATCTGCTTTGTCAAAAGAAGCTTTATGTATATATGTATATACAAAGATCCTCTTGAAAGTTTAAATGAACCTAATGCTTAGTGGCTGAGACAACATGCAGAACATGCGAGGTGAAAAGTGCTCACAGAAACGAGAACATACTGAGGTGAACCCGTCTACCCGAAAGTCAAAAGCAGGACAAGAGGACGCCTAGACCAGGGCATCTGGCAGTTATCCCCAAACAAGGACTCCAGCCACTACACCCGGGGCCGACCCAGCATCTGTCCAGGTGGAGAGGTCGGGAGAGGGGGGACTCTTCCGGAGCGCCCGCAGTCAGGGGGAACGGACCCCAGCAGGCCCAATTTTACAACCGCAGACCCAGCCGATTGCCCACGGTAGGAAGAGTGCGTGTCCAGGGCCCCAGAGACCGTGAGCGAACCCACCAGGCGCCGACCAACCCCCACAAGGGACCAAGCCCCCACCCAGATTGCCACCTGGTGAGGGCCAGCACCCTACCCTCCCCCAGTACACCAGCCGCCCGCCCCGGGCCAGGAGCCGCCCACCCCGTGCCAGGAGCCGCCCCCACCCACACATGCAGCAACCCCGGTACCCCTGGGGCCCTAACAACCCCCACCAGCAGAGCCAGCCCAAACCCCAGGGACACAAAACCACACCCACCTTTGACCAGAGCCCCACCCCTGGGCACATCGAAGAAATAGAGGTGTAAAAAAGACCCCATCACCCCTAACCGCCATACTCTTAGATGTTTATGAGACGTGTTTTGTTTGCAATAAAAAAACTGAGGGGCAGTAACTACACAATACCAGAGGCATGGTCACTTAAAGGCCCTGTCCTCCTCCATGACCCACCCCAAAAAGGTGTCCGTATGTTGTCAGTGTTTCTTTGTGTTGATGAATAAGTGTGATTAAAACCCGACCTTGAGTGCAGCAAACAGGGCCACCTTGGTGGCTCCCCTTACCACACCTAGTATACGTGTTCGCCCCCACAATCCCATGTGTGTGATGATGAGTGGGGAGGGTGGGGATTCCAAGGAATGTAAGTCCTGAGGGAAGAGCGTTTCCCTCCGGAAAAGGAGCCACTGGTGACAGTAGGCACCTTCCATTTCTTGGGGCTCCCAGGAGAAGGACAAGCCAGGGGCAACTGTCTCAAATGCCCGAGCCCCCAACAGACTCCACCAGGGAGACGCCACCTGCCTCAGGGGGCACCCACCAACCACATGCACCAGGGGCGGAGGAATACCGCAGGCCCATCCCCTCAGACCCATCAAGGGGGTGCTACGGTCCCTCCCTACCAACCCATTCCCATACCCAATACATCCCAACACCCCCCACTAAAGATCTACTGTGAACATCACCTTCAACCCAGGGAAAAGTAAATAAATAAATACATTGGAAAAAAAACATCCACAGCTCTTCCTCCATTCACCCATGGTCCCCATCTCGCATACACATATATACACATATACAATCACATACCCTTAGCCCCCTCCCTCTTGAATATACACATGGATCCGTCCACATCCTCCGAAAACACAAACCCTGGTCTTCAACCATATATAATCCTTCCACCCATACAGACATACATAATCCCTCACAAACTCACACATACCTAAACACAGCTCCCGAACCACTCACACACACCCTCCCTCTATTAAACACCCACGCTCCACCACAACACTACACAACACCACTCTCCTCGACAAACACACACTTTCACAAACCTGCCAACCGATACACCGATACACATTCGATCTAATCTCTCATCCTGAGCAAGCATGAGGCGACAGTGGGAAAGAAAACTCCCTTTTAAAAGGGAGGCATTTCACAACGAAGTCGTCTCAAGACGCTTCACAGAGACTGGCCAATTCATAAAAATAGCCTATTTAGGGTAACCAGCAAGATTGCATCCAATCTTGACTTCGATCCAATCTCCCATCCTGAGCAAGCATGAGGCAACAGTGGGAAGGGAAACTCAATTTTAACAGGAAGGCAAAACCGACTCAAGGAGGGAAGCCATCTGCCGTATTAGACATAGTCAGTTGGTCATGTCTATGTCATATTAATAAATGTTTCATAAAACATAATCATTACTAAATGTTTAATATGTTGATGTTTGATAATTATCTTACCTTTTGTCTGGTTACTGGCTCAGATGTACCAGTACCAGCAAATGAATAACAGAACCAAATCTGTACCAACTCCTCTTCAAACATTTCTTTCCCTTTATCAGCAAAACAAACTCTAGTGGAACAAGAATTAAAAATAGGTTTTTACTTTACCATTAACTTATCAGTACCTAAGCCTTAGTGAATCATTATTTCCTAATTGGGTTTTTGTATTTTTATGATTATGGAAAATATAACGCAGACTGCTTGGATAATAATGACGTTCTAAATTTAAGTGAGAAAATGCCCTCACTGCTTTTATTTCAGTGAGCATCATGTCAAATTTTTGCCCAAGATCTTCCTGCATCAACCGAAGAACGGATGTAGGAACCGTTTCACTAGCATTAGCCTCCACAGTTAGCCCGTCTGTAGCAGTATTGCTAGCTTGTTGTTCACCATCTTGAACAGGGTCAAACTTTTACAATTTTGCCGGTTCTTAGCCGGTTTAGGAGGCATTGTGGCTGTTTCCCTTTAATGGTTCAAAGTAGGTTTCAAAGTTGAGGGTAGGGCTGGGCAATAAAACAATAACGACATGTATTGTGAAATAACTTTTTCTCAATAGTAATATGAGACTATCGTGATAATCTGAATTAAGCACCATGTGGAACCAATCACTCCGGGAACATAGTCGGTCAGGTTAGGTTGACGTACAGCACAGGCGAAGCTAATGAGCAGCAGTGTTCCCAACTTGGCGACTTTCTCGCTAAATTTGGCGACTTTTCAAACCCTCTTAGCCACAAATCTAGCGACTTTTTCTGGAGTTATTGGACACTTTTCTGGGGTTTTGGCGACTGACTTTAAAACACATATAGTTCTGCAGTTGCTGTCACAAACGACCAGCGGGAGCCTCCCATCCTGTATCACTATCAGGTGATCAGTTTCTCAGGCGGTGCAGCCATGTGGAGCATGACGAGAGGAAACCCGCAAGTATGCAATCAAAATGAACAGCGCAAGTGCAAATCCGACGGTGACCCCACCCTATCTAACAGAGCGGGAGGAAAAGTTTTCTATGTCATGTCACTCCAGAATAATAATTGTACTTTACTGACACACAGCCTCATTTACTCACCTCGTCAACTGCGCGCGCGTGCATGCGTGTGTGTGTGTGTGTGACACATGTCTCAGTCTAAGCAGCATACTCAAAAGTACAGAAAGGATTGGGAAT
>JBAMHX010030380.1:0-10326 GCA_037177515.1 Pseudomugil tenellus
CAGTATCCAGACTGGTCCCCAGTATCCAGACTGGTCCCCAGTATCCAGACTGGTCCCCAGTATCCAGACTGGTCCCCAGTATCCAGTCTGGTCCCCAGTACCCAAGCTGGTTCCCAGTATCCAGACTGGTCCCCAGTACCCAAGCTGGTTCCCAGTATCCAGACTGGTTCCCAGTATCCAGACTGGTCCCCAGTATCCAGACTGGTCCCCAGTACCCAAGCTGGTTCCCAGTATCCAGACTGGTTACCAGTATCCAGTCTGATCCCCAGTATCCAGACTGGTCCCCAGTATCCAAACTGGTCCCCAGTATCCAGACTGGTACCCAGTATCCAGACTGGTTCCCAGTATCCAGTCTGGTCCCCTCTATCCAGACTGGTTCCCAGTATCCAGACTGGTTCCCAGTATCCAGTCTGGTCCCCAGTATCCAGATTGGTTCCCAGTTTCCAGACTGGTCACTTCAACATTTCCTCTCCATGTACACAAAGACTAGAGGAAGCTGCTTGAATCTTTATGTGTACATAATTTCTCTGATGGAACTGACATTTAATTAAATTTAATCAAATTTTACTTTATTTTATTTTAAATTATTTTATTTTATTTTATGTATTTATTTCTAACCGTTTAACTTACATTTCAAGTGTATCGTGTCAACACCGACCAAATTATTATTATAATTATTAACAACAAGAATAGAAAAAAAGACATTAAACGCCTTCAAAAAGGTATAAAAAGAAGTAGAAACGTATTAAATTCTTCCCCTTATTCAAGTCTTAATGCTAAAACTCTGATGTGTTTGCAGTGAACACTGAATTGTTCGAGCAGAACTGACCCCAGACCAGTCCTGCGCGTGTGCAAAAACCAGGATGAAGGCGATGATGGTCGCCGCCAGAGTGAGGCTCATCACTGTGACGTGGACCTGGAGGGACACAAAGCGTGGATCAGAAAACGGATCTCATGATGCTCCCGGATCGTGTTCTCTCTCTGAAAGAGGTTTGAACTCTTACCACGAACCAGACGTCCTTCCCGCAAAACTTGGACCCTTTAGCTGCTCCTTTTAGATATCGAGCCGCCATCATTCCCAGCGATCCTGTTGTCATCCAGGCTATCAACATCAGCGCCCCTAAAACGCAGTTTCAATCCTGTTTACAGCAGTTTTTCATTATTCGCATCTATTTTTCCTTGTCACCGTGGAAACAAAGTGCAGTAAGCAGTGTTGGGTTTGCATGATGGGAACATTATGGGCATGCACAAACCCAGACCCGTCTACAATCTACACGCCATTTCATTGGCTGGATTAATCAACATCAATTAGAGTCTGACCAATCAAACAGTGAACGCTATTAGTGTCGCACAGAATAATGCAGTTGCTGTGTTTGTCCACTAGATGGAGCTCTGACTCAGTAACACGCGGAGTAGCAGGACTGAGAGCAGCCGACTACATCATAACGATGTTGTCAAATTAATAATAACTCAGCAATTCCCGAAGACATTTCCATGAATATATCAAATAAATCGCTCTTTTCAGATAGACTGTTATGTTTGCTAGTTAGCAAAGACTGGAAGTGAACAACCGAGCTTCCTGGGAACCAGGCGTCATGGCAACCAATGTTTTAACAGGAATGTGATGAATATAGTGTCGCGGATTGATACTGTGTATGATCTGTGTGTGATGCGGTCAGTGAGTTTGTTCTGTAATTTTAAGAATGACTCAGTTTGTAGCCGACCTTATTAAACATGCTCCTTTTAGTTAGCATCTCTGTAGCAATGCTAGCGTAGCATAGCGTTAGCTGACGGCTTAAAAATCCTCCAGGTGAGATTAGAGAACAACGTTTTTCACTCCGTCGCTGCTAGTTTGATGAGCAGATGGAGACTTTACTGGGTGGATGAAGCTGGATTAGCTCGTAATGACGCGCCTTACTGAAAAATCTGCTGAAGTTCAATAAACTGGCAGGATGTTGGGCAAAACAAACGTACTGCTGGCCGCAGAAACATCTGGATTGGACGGGAACGTACCATGTGCTCGCAATATCTGCGGAAATTCCTCTTGGTGGGCCAGCGAAGGTGTGGAGATGTCTATCTTCTTAGCACTGACAAAGGTACCGGTGTGGAACTGGATCTTTCCTGTTAGACAGATTCCACCAGATTACCAGTTATCACTGGGAATAAAAAAACACCATTATAGCTGCTGCTGGTGATTAAAACACAAACTGTGTCTCCCGGCAGCTTCGTCTTTTCTCTAAACTCAAGAAATTTTTTAACATGATGCTCGACCACTTTTATCTGATTGAACTCATGAAAAATGTTAATTTAATTAAAAACTACTAGAAAGAAATCCTGAAGCTGCTGGTGGAGTCCCAGTCCACATGGGAACACAGCAGGTTGGGACAATCTGCTTATTTAACACATTTAATGGGAAATAATATTATTTTTCATTTTATCTTTTATAAAATGAAACTTTATTTTTTCTTAAAGTTGATCTTTGAAACAGAAACTCCGTCGTTCATGTGAAGTGCAGGAGCTTCATGCTGCTCCAAACATGTTGCTGCTTTTCAGAAAAAAATTCAACAGAAACTTTTAAAACTGAGACGTTTTATCATTTCATGGAAAATATCAGCTTATTGTGAATCTGATGCAGCAAAACATCTGTAAACAGCTGGAAAAGTTACATCTGGAGGAGAATGTTATTGGTAATTAGGTCCATTAGCAGCAGGTCAGTAACATAACTGGATATAAAGGAGCATTTCAGAGGGGCAGAGTCTCTCAGATGGTCAGATTCACCAGTCTGAGACAAACTGGTTTTAAAAGTTGTGAACCAGTTTTAAAAAAATGTTCTTCAGACTTAAAATCCTTCATCTGCGGCGTTTAATAAGATTCATAAAACCAGTCTGGATACTGGGAACCAGGCTGGATACTGGGAACCAGGCTGGATACTGGGAACCAGGCTGGATACTGGGAACCAGTCTGATTACTGGGGACCAGTCTGAGTACTGGGGACCAGTCTGAGTACTGGGGACCAGTCTGGATACTGGGAACCAGTCTGGATACTGAGGACCAGTCTGGATACTGGGAACCAGTCTGGATACTGAGGACCAGGCTACATATTGGAACCAGTCTGGATACTGAGGACCAGGCTACATATTGGGACCATGTTGGATACTGGGGACCAGGCTGGATACTGGGAACCAGTCTGGATACTGGGGACCAGGCTGAATTTTGGGAACCTGGCTTGACACTGTTGATGTTCTGCATAAACAGGAATCTCTGCCGGAAACCACTGCATGGACTCAGGAAGATTCCAGAAATCTCTGGCCGTTTTTCAACCAAACAAGGGGGCTAGAGCCAGAGCTCACCTGGTTCAATTTTGTGAGTTCAAAAAAACTGGATTTGTTTTAATCCGATGGAGTCCAGTCAGTTTTGCGTCATTATGTAATCAGAAAAATGTTGAAATACCCCCCCACCACCATCCACCGCGTCACATGAGTAACATTATAAGACAGCAACACCAGATTGTATTGTTTTGTTGCACGTATTTCTCTCTTCAGCTGCTCCGAATTGCCGTTTTATTTACTTTGGCTGCTGTCAAGAATTCTGCAGCAGCCAAAATAAATAAAAGCTGCTCTTAGACTAATTATGCTGTTTTTATGTTTAATTTCTTCTCTTTTATTCAGATGTTGGTGTTTATACTCATTGTTGGGATTTAGCTTTTTTTCTAACTTGATTTAATTTGTTGATCAGCTTGTCGATGCGACACCCGTTTCTCCTGTTGCAGCTACTTCCGGCTTTTGTAGCCACTCACTTAATTTAGATCTCTGCAAAGAAACACGGACCCTGTGTTTTATTGTTCTCTTTTATTAAGATGTTGGTCTGTGTTTAAACTCTGTGGTGACTCTGCCTCCAACTGCGGAGATAAGCGACTTGAGGTGGTTCCAGAGTTGGATTCTGGATTGAACCAGTTTGTTTTTTTTGAGCCAGAAGCGTTTGAGCGATCGAAAACCAAAAACTCCGGCTCTGGCCCCGAGCTAGCCCTGGAACACTTGGTTCACTCTGAAATCCACACATGCAGGTTAAAACTCTATCATATGTGAACTGGATCCAGAACCAGTAAAGCTCATTTAAACTGGCAAACTGGAAAAGTAGATGAAGATTTGGAATCCTTTATGGAAAGCATGGAGGGCGTGTCCTGCAGACTTAACAGGAGAGGGAGCTTCCAGCTTGTTATCATCTCTGATGGGATGGGGGGGCATTAGTGGGCTGCTTCCACATCTGGAAGGACTGGAAGATGCTACATACCACACTGGTCACAACTTGTTCCAGATGTGTTGCTTCCATCAGATTCACATTCAGCTCATTTCTTTCTAAAACAACTCAGTAATAAAATATGACTTCATGAAGTTTATAAATCTTACAGAACACTTTCTTTACCGTTGCTGGTGGGTCCATGAGCAAACAGGATGTAGAAGGTTTGACCAGAACCAGAAGTCCGCTCAGTAGAAATACTGTTCATGGAGGTGAAGGAACAGCTGATGACTTTGTCTCGCATTGATGCTTTCACATCGGAAACATTCCCCTGTTGGACATAAACAATCAGTTTCACTACATGTGAGCGCTGCTGTGAATAATCAGGCATCAGGAAGGTCTTCCTCACCAGAGGAATAGTTTGTGGAGTCGTTCGTCCTGTTGAATATGCGTGTTGAAGGGTCACCAAGCCGCCATTGTCCACCCCACAAATATAAATATCATCGTTTCCCTGAAGGACAGAAACATTCATGAAGCAGAAACATCGTCACTGAAACCAACGTGTCACATGAACCCTGAACAGCATAGTTTCGCCTTCATCTGCAGGCGGGTGACGTCTGCCAACCTGCCCCGCCCCCAGCTACACCCTGCCTGCATGCTGAGTGTCCACCAGAGGGCAGAATGTGTCCACCAGAGGGCAGAATGTGTCCACCGGAGGGCAGAATGTGTCCACCGGAGGGCAAAACGTGTCCAGCGGAGGGCAAAACATGTCCAGCGTAGGGCAAAACATGTCCACCGTAGGGCAAAACATGTCCACCGTAGGGCAAAACATGTCCACCGTAGGGCAAAACATGTCCACCGTAAGGCAAAACATGTCCACTGGAGGGCAAAACGTGTCCACCGGAGGGCAAAACGTGTCCACCGGAGGGCAAAACGTGTCCACCGGAGGGCAAAACGTGTCCACCGGAGGGCAAAACATGTCCACCGGAGGGCAAAACATGTCCACCGTAGGGCAAAACATGTCCACCGGAGGGCAAAACATGTCCACCGGAGGGCAAAACATGTCCACCGGAGGGCAAAACGTGTCCACAGGGGCCAAAATGTTTCCATCGGAGGGCAGAAGACAACTTTCACATAGTTTACAACAGAGTTTTGTCTATTCGGGGTTTAACTGTAAAATACTACAAAAGTACAGAAGCCCGCAGCGGCCAAGTTAAACTATTTTTTTTAAACTGTCGCCATAAAAGTCAGTTTTAGTAACCGGATAATTTATTTTATTTGTGTTCATGACATAATGAGATTAAAGTCGATCAGTGATGGATGTTCCTCAATCTGACATATGATGCATAAACACAACTTCGACAAAAACTGGACGTCTCATCTGCAAACGTGCGACTGAATAAACAACCGATCTGAAAATGCTACAAAGGTAAATAAACCTCTTCTAGAAAAACTACTTTACCATCATCTGATCGTCTGAGAATCCAAACGCCACGTATCCATCAGAAGGACCCGTCAACTCGTAGCGGACAGCTGCGCCGCCAGCTGCGCCGCCAGGAGAAAGCATCATGGCGGACATGAAATAGCAGCTAACGCTAACGGCAGGGTCACAGCTGGACGGCTTGCTGAAGCAGACTTTGTCCACACCGCAGCCTGCGCTGGAGAAGTTGCTCTGCGGGATGAAAAGGGAAAAGAAATAACTTGTACTACAAGTTGTACTACAATCTGCTTTGATTGTGTACTCCTGTACTTACAGCTGATGATGCAGGGATGGAAGCGGAAGAGCTCGTGTCATTAGTGAATGTCAGGGCAGAAGACTTCACATTAACCCAGAAAACACTGTAATCCTCCACAAACGTTGCCCTGCGGGGACATGAGGACAGTTCCGGTGCTTAGCAACAACTCACATAGCTGCTTTATAGCAAAGGATGATTTACACTTACTGAAATATTACAGCTCCCAGGTTTTCTGATGCTCCTGACTTCCACGTCACCTGGATTTTGGTCTTTGCAGATTTTGATGTGTGGGCTACAGCTGAGTTCTTCACACACACAAACACAGAGCTGTTAGACTACCTGTGGTTGTACACCCCAGGTTTCACCTCTGGTGATTGGAGGAAAAGGACAGAAACGTCTTTTCCAGATGTAACAAAAGTAATATGTTCAGGACTTTGTTTGGAAACTCCACCAATTCCTGATTCAAGCTATGTAACCCGCTTTTTTATGTTTGTTGGCAGGTGTACTATTTATACGCAGCTCCAACTAGGAAAGAACACGGGCAAAGTTTTCCTTCAGCCTTTTCGGCATATTTATTGAACAGCAAAACAAAATGTGAAACAGAGAATGGAGCAGAGAGAGTGAGAGGGAAAAAGAACATTCCTTATATATGACGTGTGACGTCACCACTAATTTTTCCCTCCAAGAAAACAAACAACGCCCTCTTGCGGAAGTATTAGACATACTGTACAGAATACATGCAGTCATACCTATTATGTCAACAATGTTTTATGGTTTTTCTATAAATACCTGTACCGTTTCTTTAAGACATCGCCATTAAATGACGTCAGCTCTGCGTTATTTTCAGCCGGCGCTGTAGACCTCTCATTCCGCGCTTTGCTGTCTGTGAAGAAGGTATGCCATATTTTTCTGTTCATGGTTAACTGATGTTTGGCTATTTTGACTGTGAAAGTCTTGTGTTTATTATTGAAAATCAACTCTAAGGTTATAGACATGCAGTTTTGTCTTGTTTAAGTCAACACTTCCAAGTTAGTCACATGTCTCACACAGACGCTTGGTTTCTTCATGTGCTTGCTAACAGGAGGCTAATAACCAACATGTGAGAAGCTGCATGTTAAAGCTAGTTCTGTTTCATTTGTACAGACAAAAGCTGGAAACTAATGAACCCACATTGAAGAACAACCAGCAACTGTTGTGGTTCAGGACTCTTATTTATCACCGCAAACAACGCAGAAGTACCACAAAGATTCACGGGTGTGGCCTCGGATCAGGGAAAGAACAGAACAGTGGACACACCCGTTACACAGACAAGCCTAGTTTATGTTCTTCCATTTTACAACAAAAGGACACAAACATGTCCGTTTATTGTCATTTTGATGTTTTCTTTTAAGATCAGGCTGATTACAGGATACATTTCTTCACATTTTCATCCTGTAGCTACTTTAACATCAGCTAGCAGTCTAGCTAGCTTCTAGTTTAAAATAAACTGGATAGCTCAGTTAGCAATAGCATTGACTCTGAGCTAGTACCTTATGGGGTCCGTTGCACAAAGCAGGTTTTTTTTAAAACTCTGAGTTAGTTAACCCTGAAATGAGGCCAACTCAGGGTTTTCGGTTTCAGGAGGAGGGTTTAAATAACCCAGAGTATCAGGGTAAACTCTAGCCCGTTTCACAAAGAAAGGTTAAGCGTAGCTGCTGCAGCAACCGTGGTTCTGAAACTAACCTGGTCAGCACCAGGTTTTCTGCTGGAAACACTGAGTTTATCTCCGTCTCCTCCCCTTTCAGAACTACGAGCGCCCAATTACCTTGAATTAAAATCCAACTCGCTTTGTCAGTCTCGTCTTGTGCGAACATGACATATCCTTTTATTGACGAAGAGGCTGTGCTTCTTCTCAGGGAGTTTGGTATTCACCGCAAAATTATGACTAGGCATTAATAGGCATTTTTCATTCCTGCAAACGTATCTATTGGAGCTTTATTGGTTTTCACTGAAGTCTCTAAAATTATATTCATGTTCGCATCAAGCCGTACATCACCAATAAAACAAAACATGCACATGCTTTAATGTTTGAATTATATTGTGATACGTCATCTTAAATTGTTGCTAATCCAAGTGATAATCTTGATGAGCGTTCATTGAACATGCACGTTGTGTACCAGCTTTACCATACTCTATTAAACATAATGTGTGGATGAACTAGTGACCTTGTACTTTAGAGGCTTCAGCAACAAGGAAATTCCTTCCTTTTTAGCGCGTAAACGCAGCATTATAATAATTAAGTATTCAAACTTTGAATAGACTGTATTTCCACTTTATTCTCGACATTTCAAGGTTATTCTTATAGAGAAGAATGTAGAAAGATAAAATATCCTCCATAAATGTTTTATTTTCAGTGTGAACCTAATACTCCGTTGTATAATCACCGTACATCTGCTTTAGAGCTTCTAATTCCAGCGAGGAAAGAACGGAGACCTTTTTTTTCCAGTGGTTGTCATGGTGACTCGTTGTTTCTGGGATGTTTCTTGACAAAGTCTTGTCGGTCATGGTTAACTCGGTGTGAACTAACTCGGTGTTAATGAAACCAACTCAGAACAGCTGTTGTGAAACGGAAAACTCTGAGTTTCTCATCTCGGGGTTTATCTCTCACACTCATGGTTTTTTTTTTTTTTTAACTTTCTTTGTGAAACAGATTCATCGTTTAATTATGTTCATTGTTCATTTGTTTAAGGTATATTTTTGAAAGCTAAATTGACTGGTTTGTCCACATAGTTATAATGTAATTAGTGTCACTACACCATGATGATGTGAATATCAAAGTAATTTACTAAACATTTCTTTAAATATTGACATGTGGCTTCACGTTTTTAGAATACATTTTGTCCTGATGCAAGCATACAACAACTGTTATGTAAATACCTTGGCGTGCTGTTAGCATGACGCTACACAGTAATACTAAACTTACACTACTTATGTGCTAGTACCAGATTAGTTTAAAGATCAAATCTAAGTTTCAGTGACTGTATTTGCGAACGGCACGTCAACCGAGATTGTAAATATTTTCACTTTGGAGCTGAAAATAAAATATAAAGAACATCTGTATCCCTGTTATGTAGTGGTGTCAAAGCTAGCTTTACTAATATAATTTCATATAAAATGGAGCTAACATGGTATGCTAGCTGATTTTAGAGAAGCTACAACATTAAATGTGAAAAAATATTATGGAGAATTGTTTTTGCCAGTTTTTGTCTTTTTTTTACAGGTTTTCTCAAATATAAACAAGGATACCCCATGAATTCTAGTCAAGATGCAAGGGGGCAGTTTCTCCCCATGCTTTGAAAAGGAGAATGTCCTTCAGAAGCCCAAGATACTGTGCTCAGGGTTGCTGAGTAACACTAAACATATTAATTATAACATGGAAGATAAGGCCGTATTACTGCATCGTCAATAAAGTACATACGAGTTCTCTAATTGTCTCTAAAGAACAGGTGAGAAAATATGTCCCTAACGAAGGCCTCATCTGTCCTGATGAAGGTGTGCAATTGTTTTTCTCGCACATCATCCCCAGATGGAGCACATTTGTCCTGTCCCTTGTGTTTTTGTAAGCTTCCATCCTCAGAAACCCTGTATAAAAAATCAGATGAGTCATAATCTTCTTCGCCAGAAGACAAGTGCTGACTGCACCACTGAAGTTGAGCAACAGCGAAACTGGAAATGATCCGGTTCTACCTGTTCACATGTGTCCTCCCCTGAAGTGACTACAGAGGATGATTCTGTTGATAGTGATAAACAACTGTGACACCAGCCTGGGGGGCGGGAAGAAGGTGGTTATACACCTGTGGTTCCTGTGGTTACTAGCTCGCTAGCTCACGTTGCTGGAATCGGTTTGTTATACTTTATTAAAGCTCCATCATGGCTGATAGTAAAACACATGAAGTTTTCAGTGATGTTGTGTTGCATTAATACGCATCATGATGCTGTAGAGGACGATACTCACAGCCTGCCCGCAGTTAAGCAATCGAGTCGATGTCGTCGTCACAGCAAAGGATCCGACAGGAGAATTACTTCCCGACCGTCGAGCCTGTAACAGGAAGCCGGTGAACGGTGTGGACGCTGGAGCTTCTAGTAGAACTTGGAAATGGAAAATATTCATTAAAATAAATCATAATTACATCAAAATTTTCAGTTGTACTAACAATAAATACCAGGAGAAAAGTTTACCACTTACATTTAATTAAAATGTTGTGAAATATACTAATAAAGTTGAATTGAATTGCTCTAACAGGATGGATGGATGGATGGATGGATGGATGGATGGATGGATGGATGGATGGATGGATGGATGGATGGATGGATG
>JBAMHX010030381.1:0-10316 GCA_037177515.1 Pseudomugil tenellus
TTACCACATACTATACCATGTAGAAAAGCATTTTTCTTATAAGGATTAAAATAATATCAGGTATAGTTCCTTTAAGACCTCATAGTTTAATCCTATGAATAGCTTCTAAGGGGGTCAGATCTCCCCTCTGTACTGAACCAAACACTGCATTGTTTTTTTAACAAAAACAATTGGGGCGGCTTTGTGGTAGGTGTGGTGGAACTGACTTTCTGATCTATGGATCAGTGTTTTAGTTCCCACTCCACTCCCACTGAAGTCTGCACACTGAAGTGTTCTTGAGCAAAAACACTGAACCCTAGCAGTTCTGTAGCCACCAGTGTATGAATGTATGTGTGAATGGGTCAATTGCAGGAGTGCCTTGGTCATCCAGATATGAGGAAGTGCTAGGTAAGGTTCACACCTAACATCAACATTACCAGTATGTTTCATCCAGAAATGTTTGCATGTTTTGTGGATATGCTCTGTAGACCGAGCATGTCCTGTCTGAACCACAAGAGGAAGAAGGGTTCATCAAATGTTGAACTTTGACTGTTTTGACAGTGCACTGCTGCTATGGTTTATCATTCTATACCAGCATGCATAACTCCTTCAACATCATCTCAATAAGCAGGTGTTTTCATCTCGCCCTGCCACACTGGAAATCTCAGCTACCGCGTCCATGATCAGAAGAAGTTTGAGTCATTTGGTTTTTCATTTTTGCTGTATTAAAATGAAATAAATGTATGACACACATTTTACTTATTAAGAGAGAAAATTACTGATTAAGAGAGAAATGCTTGCAGAAATTGATTTAAAACAAAAATAGGCCTTTATTGTTTTTTTCATAAAAGGTATTTAATTGGTTTCCCAATTAACATTACCATTATACTGTCTAATTATGGTTCACATGCCTTAATTAAAGAAAATGTATTAAGTCTCTTTAAAGGTAAATAATTTCATTGTATTAAATCTTTCATTTAGAAATGCACATTCTCCTTGGTAAAGAAAAGTTTTGGATCAATTCAAAGTGATTTTAATTAATTTGATTAATTAATCAATGGGTTTTAGTAGATATGGTTTATTCATGAATCTGGTGGAGTCTGCTAAATGATAGATTCAAGTTATAAACTTCGTTTTTTGTAAATGATATCATTAGAAATAAGGGTCTCTGAGTCAGTCCTCATTTTGTTTAAGTGAAAAGCCAGCTTTTTCAAGTTTATGTTTTTCTTTCTTTCTTTTTCCACTTTTACTTGTCATGATTGGGTCCCCTGGGGTTTGGTACAGCATAAAGCTGATTTTGGTTCTCTCCTGTGATCAGATGCAGACAGGCCTCTTCACCATTGAATGACAACATTTACAATCATCAGCGGTTTGGTATTGTTAAGGAAATTTCACATATCAACTCAGTTACCTTTCTCTTTATTAATGTCTAGCTGACAGGTCTGACCATAATGCTCCTAAACTTAGTAAACCATCTGCAATGCCATCTTTCTCTTCCATCTGCATAAATTCTTAAGCATTTCTTTTATAAACTGCATTTTCATCTGGGAACTTTTTAAATCAAGCAGCTTGTGATTGAGATGAGTCTAGAAAGCAGATCTACACATTCCTGATGGAAATAAAATAAAGAGCTTGTATTTCCTGCTGTGACTGTAAAATACAAGGTCACATCATTATCTGCATGTCAAAAAAGCTGATTTTACATCCAAGCAAACAGCAAATCATCTGCGGTGCAAATATTGGTTCAAATTAAATGTCTTTATTCTGATCAGATGAATCAATGAAGAGCAGCAAGATACACAGAAACACATCACATCCACTTTAAACTCAGAATCAATTAGAAAAGCAATTAAAGATGAGAATCTCCAGAATAATTGTAAATACAGACATTACAAAAGAAAAACTTTTTATAGAAAACTCTACATTTCACATGTAAATTAAACATTTGGAGACAGGATGAAGAAATAAAAATTGTGCTGAATGAGATATGATGTGAAAAATTAATAATTAATCATGTAAAATCATCCAAATAAAGGCAGAAGGAAGCGGGAAAGTGAGGCAGCAGGAAACTAAGTGCAGCTGCATGAAATCAAGACAACATCCTGATATTCAGTGAGAAGCTTCGACTGGACACAGACAGAAAAACAATGTGTAGACCCTGAAAGAAGCACAGCTTCCATCTTCAAAGGACTCGAAGAAGTAGACGTTTCCAATCATTTTGAAGAGTTTCACACACAAACACTTATGGAATCCATGAATCTAAAAATATGTTCTGAGTAAAAGAGACACGTAGAGATATGCAGAGACACGTAGAGACACGTAGAGACACATAGATATGTGGAAATATGTAGAGACTCGTAGAGACAGAACTATCTGTCCATCAGAGTCTTTACTCTCAACACAGAGTGATGGAGGAATCAGACCCGACTGCAAATCCAGCATACAGAGGACGAGTGAATGTGGTGATGAAAGTGTGGAGGTGAATCAGTGAGTCAGAGGAGACTCTGTAGAAGGACAGAGTCCCAGCAGGACAGTCCACATATACTGCTACTCTGTCAGGGACAGTGGAGGAGGAGGAGGAGATGCATGTTTTTCTGTTATTGTGAATGACAGAGTAACCATCATCAGAGCATTCCAGTCTCCAGGACTGATCATTCCCTCCAAACAGAGACTCCCTGCCTTCTTTCCTGCTGATTTCTCTGTAACTTACTACTATATCAACGCATCCTCTCCACCAGACCTCCCAGTAGCAGCGACCAGTCAGTGCATTTTCACACAGCAGCTGAGTCCAGAACCTAAATCTGTCTGGATGATCAGGATATGACTGAAGCTCCTCTACACGTGTCACCTTCCTGTTGTTATCAGACAGTTTGAGGAATCTGCTCACTGTGTTCATATCAATGGTGAGAGAACAGCAATCTGATGGAGAGAACAAACACAATCCAGCTGCAGTTATTGATCTAATGACACTGGATGCCAACTGATGAATGAATGATGGGACAGTGTCAAGATGAATGTGATGAATCCAATGAAAAACACACTTACACTTCCTCACACCTCCTGGTCTCAACCATGGTTCTCCAGCAGGCTCCACCCTAAAAAGAGGAGGGTCAGAGAATGCTAAGATAGACATTACATGTCTCTCATATGTCCAACATGTGAACACCTGAATCCAGAAGAAGATGAATGTTAATGACATCCAATCACATCTTTTTTTTTTTTTAGCATCCAGAGAACATCAGAGAGTTTAGAGCAAATGGAAGAGCTTCATGTGGTTTAGGAAGAAGCAGCAACGTCCTTGGGAGAAGTCTGCAAGGACTGTTAAGTGTGAGGTGGACAAGTTTCCTCCTTTCTGTGTATTTAGGAGAAGATGTGCATGTAAAGAATTTTCTTCTCTTTTCACAATGAGTGGGTTTACATGTGAGTTTTAATTTCTCTTCTGAGCTGAACATGTCTCCTCCTGAGGTTATTTTCCATGTGACAGACCAGAGAGAACAAACAAGCTGGAGTGTCTCTGTGTGGCTCATCTTCATTCTCTGGTTATATTGTTTTTTTGCCCTGAATGATGCCCAGACTATTAACCTGAGTGGAGGGTAGAATGGAGGAACTGTCGATGTTGATGGAGAAACTATGAGACTTTGTTAAAGTGGAGGATGTCCCAACAAGTAGAACTTCTGTTTTACTGCTGTTGAATTTAAGAAAAAATTGAGGAAAACCATGATTTGATTTCCTGAAGACAGTCAGAGAGGGAGGGAGGTGGAAGGGAAGCGTTTGATTTAGAAGAGATAGAGCTGGGTGCCGTCGGCATAGTAATGAAAATTTTGAAAAATTTTTTATCATGTACACAAAAAATGTGATAAAAATGTGATTTCATTAATATCCACATCAGCTCTAGTGAGACTGCACTTCTGCTGTTCTTTTGAATGTTAAATGGATCCTGTCGAAACTTCTGGAATAATTAAATATCTCTGTAGTAGATAACACACTGAAAGGAACATTCATGTTACTTTGTATAAAAACACCACAGCATGTTTTAATCTCTACATTTACAGTCAAAATAAAAAATATTATTCTCCATCCTATGCATTAACTAATTTTCTAGATTTTTTTTAAAAGTTCAGTTTTTTAATCAAGTACTGACAAGTTTAATAACACATGCTAATGTAATAATCTACTCTGTAAAACTGATCTCGGGGATGTATTACTACAATGCAGTTATTGTTTGTAACATTATTGTATTTCATTACTTATTTTACAACCATATTTAGGCTTTTTCCACCATCCACAACAACATGCAACCTCAGATACTGAAAACACTCTACCTCTTCCAGCAACTCGCCATTTAATGCTACATTCAACCTACGTGCATCCTTTGCCCTCGTGCACCTGTCGGTGCAAAACAGACTGTCACACACTCTTCCAAACTCCTCAACAAAACGTTCCAACCTCTCCTCTGAATCAGCAACTAGTGAAGTATCATCTGCAAATAACAACTGGTTCATACTCCATCCAATGCAATCAACATTCACCATGCTCATCCCATTACCTAAAAATCTTGCATTCACCTCTTTTACCACACCATCCATGTACACATTAAACAACCACAGATACATCACACATCCCTGATATAACTCACACACGTTTTACTATTTCTATAAAAACTCTTCAAGCCTTCCAACAATCTACCATTGATGCCATACAAACTCAACATCGCCTCTCTATCAATCCTATTTTACGCCTTCTCTAAATCCATAAATGCCCAAAACACCTCCCCCCTTAGCTAAAAACATTTCACATACCTGTCTCACCCCAAACACCTCGTCCACACATCCTCTACCTCTACTGAAACCACTCTGCACTTCACCAATCATACACTCAGTCCCTCTCTACCACCCTATTAATCAACACTCTCCCATACTCTTCCCACAACACTCAACAGACTAATACCCCTATAACTGCTATATTTATAAGTATCACCCTTAACCTTGTACAAAGAAACCAGAAATACACTCATCCAGTCAAACTACACCTGCCCACTTACAAAACACACATTAAACAATCTCACACACCACTCAATCACAATCGCTCCACCACACATCAAACATTCCACCCAACCACTGCACTCCTAAACTGATGCCATTCTTTCTCTACCTCAACAACCATTTCATTCTTCATCTCATTCCACCTGCCACCTAATTTCTCCTGATACTCACACACTTTCTCTCTGGTTTTCAAAACACTCACTCTCTAAACTTCTCTTGCATCCCCACTCTTTCTAAATCTCACCCATGGCACACCCACAAGCAACCCTCCTTCTACCGAAAAATGATCAAACTAACCTCGACTCTCTCCCCTCTTCCCACTTACATCCAACAATCTATCACATGTAACCTTTGAAACCACCACAGAATCCATCAATGCTTTATCAATCACTCTTCCACCAACCTGTCTCATCCCCGTATACTTATGAATCGCTTTCTTCCTGAACCATGTAACTCCAACTCTCTCTCAATGCACAATCCTATCAGCCTCTCACCACTATCATTCTTTTCAGGTACACCATACAGGCCAACAAAGCCCTAAATATTCTCATCACCTTCTCTAGCATTCAGATCTCCAATCAGCACTATACTCCCATTTGCTCCAAATCCTTGCAGGCACTCATCCAAGTCATTCCAGAAAGTCACTCTCTCCTCTTCATTCCTCTCACTGCCAGGACCACACGCTCACGAACACCCACAACTCATTCAGAAAGTTCACTTTCACCCACATCAGACTTGGTGAAATCTCCTTCCATTCAACCACGCATCGACTCACCTCACAACTCACCAACAACGCCACACCTTCTTTTTCTCTCTCACTCTCTACTCCAGACATTCTCCCGCTCACACTTTCAAACACGCATTTACCCTTCCCTTTCATCTTTGTCTCATTCAGTGCTAACACATTCATTCTCCTTCTTCCAAACATCCTTCCCATCAGATCTCTTTTATTTTTATTCGTACTACACCCACACACATTCAAGGACCAATGCTCAGCTCTGCCCTGTCTGTTTCTGGGAAACCGTTACAAGGGAGAGGATTCCCAGTCCTCTTGCCCTGCCCTTTCTAGTCGCCTTTAACAACAAGCAGGGAATACGGGGGTAGTATTCTTTAGTATAACAAAACAAAAAAAAAAAAAGGAATTTATCATATTATTATTAAAACCAGGGAAAGGCCGTACACTCTTGTACAGTTACCGTTCAATTTCATTAATAAATGTAGATCTTAAAATAATCATTAAAGCTTTCATCAGGAGGATAGAAAAAATAACCCCTCTAATTATACATTTTTACAATAATTATACAATTAATTAACAAATTATCAACAATATCAGATCTCACAGGGTAGAGCAAACAAAAGCGAGGTTGCGTGTATAACGACAGTTTTAATTTTTCCCAGAAAAAGCTGGGAACCTGTTTATTAGAAGTTTACAAAATTCTTGTACTTTTATGTAACAGAAAGACCAATGTTGCTCTGTTAAAACATGAAGAACTGCATTCTAAAAGATTTCTAAGAACAGTTAATTTGGTCTATAAGCCAGAGCGTTTTCACAAACAAATGCAAACAAAATCCCAAAAAACAACAACTTAGGTTTATTAAATATCAGATATTTAGCAGGTAAAACTTTTCTAATTAATGATTTTATTACTGAGCACAGCCTTGATTTTATGTTTTTAACTGAAACCTGGTTGGACCAAAATAACAGTGCAGGTTTCTGTGTGTGACGTTGGACTGTCTGATCGTGACTGTGTTTTCATCTAGAGCTGTTTATGATCATATAAATGTTTTTATAGCACAGAACAACAGTTTTACTGGACCTCAATGCTGAAATTTATATTGTGGACCACAATATATTACTCCACAGGGCCACACACATAGACGAACAACCATACATATACACACACTCACACCTAAGGTCAATTTAGAGTCCCCAATCAGCCTACCCCCAAGGCGCATGTTTTTGGATTGTGGGAGGAAGCTGGAGAACCCGGAGAGAACCCACGCTAACACGGAGAGAACATGCAAAGTCCACACAGATAGGCCACCGCCCGACCCGGGGATCAAACCGGCAGCCTGCATGCTGTGAGGCTACAGCACTAACCACCTCTCCACCGTGCAGCTGACCTTAAGAATATATCAAGGATAAAAGATCTAATGTCACGGTAGGACCTGGAAAAAATCTAGTCCATGCTTTCATCTTTAGTCAGCTTGATTACATTAACAGTGTATTTACACGTCTTCCAAACAAGTCAATCAGACACCTGCAACAAACTCAGATTGGCTAAAAACAACCAGTTTATTTAAACAAAGATAAAAGACCCTCCTGTTCTCTGCTGCATTTCAATAATTTAAGTTTACCTTAATCTATTATGTTTTTTGTCATCCTCAATTAATCATGATTTTAATCATTTTTAATTGTTCTCTCTTTTTATGTACATGATTTTAATTATTTTTTAATTGTCATGTTCTTTGTAATTTCCTTCTTACTTTAATTTGAAATAATGCTTGTGTTTTATTGTTTTAATGTTCTGTAAAGCACTTTGAATCACCCTGTTCTGAATTGTGCTATACAAATAAATTTGCCTTGCCTTATATGACTTCCTGTATATTTCATCATATTTCTTTCAATGTTGTAATAAAAGCAGTTTTGTTGCAGTGATTGTTCTGGACATTCACCAATGCCAGCCTCCCTCTTTCTGGGCTATTTGTAAAGTAGAGTATTTCATTTTTGGTTTCCCACCATTCTAGAGAAATCTGAAGATTTTTTTTTATCTCATTCTACAAACTGGGAAGTATGTATTGGCACTGGTAAAGACTAGAACAGATATAAAATTCTAAGCAGTATACTGACCTAATTACATCAATAATTCAAATCAAAAGACAGAACTTCCAACCTCTCCGTGTCTTTGTATAGTTTCTAAATCAGGGGTTTAGTTAGTTTAATCTCATTCATGTTGGCTGCTTGTAAGTTTTCATTCCAGGTAATTATTTGGTTTTCTATTAAAGTTGTATTGTTTCACGATGTCTGCAGTGAGAGTTTAATTGACCCTGATATGTATCTTATCTCCAGTAACCAAATCAGAAGCTTTTCCTGCATCAAAACTTCCTTTATTATTAACTACATGTAGGGTCCTCTTAATATCACCCTACGCCTGTTGTCCTTTAATAAAGCCTGATTGGTCCTCATCTATGATGTGTGAAACAAAAGATTTGTAATCTGTTTCATGTAATTGATGTAAATATTGTATAGTTCCAGTTTAAGAATGATACTGGTCCATAGTTTCCACAGTTTTCTTTGTTTTTGGCTTCCTTAAGTATGGCGGTGGTGGTAGGTGTCATGCTTCTCTTCCTTCCAGTCAGGCTAGGATGACCTTTATGATTTCACTGTTTTCAGGAAAAGCTAAGCTGTGGGGAACAGCTGAATGGCAGAGATTCAGCCATCTGTTATGATTACAATGACTTAACAAGTGAGCACATTAGAGTCGTTGATCCAGTTCCACCAGGGAGGGAGGCTGCCTGGGATGGAGCTAGATTTTTCTTTTTATTGAATGCAAGAAAATATACAATCCCAAAGGGAAAAAAGTGATACGGTTTTAACAGGCTAATGGAATGAGGAAGGCGGAACCATTGTCGCCATTCAGCTGTCAGTCTGGCTCAGATTGACCAATAGCAGCAAGAACCTGCCCCTGCACAGTTTTCATTTCGATAGCAAAGAAAATGTTAGACGATAGCAAAAACTTTGAGATTTGAGAATAGGAGCAAAAGGTTTTCAGAGAGAAAATTGTACTTAAAATAAAAATTTCAAATAATTGAGAGTAAAAAAAAATCTTTTTGAGATTATTTTTTTTATATATATATATATACATTCGCGATTACACTGCGCGAATTAGATTTTCTTGCTGGTTGAACGCACAGGCATGTATCCTAGTCGTGAAGACACACACTGCATACTTTTTAAGCGTGCCTTGGAGGATGGCATTCCTGACGATGTTAAGGTCAAATTGGCTGATAACCCAGAACTCCTTTCTCATTCTGAGTTTACACGCTACTGCACATATCTTAAACATTATTTAAATCAACATGATCAGAAACAGTTAAATCTGGATTCTGAAAAAGAACAGTTGGAGATCACAGTTTTGAAAATGCAGCTGGCTAAGCTGCGGGATGAAGCCAATTTTGAAAAATAAAAAACAGATGATAGTGACCGAGCCCCCCACATCTCCTGCCCAGGCCGCTGTCTCTGTGCAGGCTCCACTCATGCAGCCACCTCGATGGCCTCCTAATAATAATTTAGGCCCAATTAGGGGACGTGGGCGTGGTCACAGGGGCGCTCCTAGAGGGGGAGGAAGACGGGAAAGTGGTGGGGGAAGAGGGGGCCCTGGCGACAAGGCCTGTTTTCATTGCGGCCAAATGGGACACTGGTATCGTAATTGCCCATATGATTCCCATAACCAGGAATATTAAGCTCCATATGCCTCTGCTGCTCCACTGCCCCCACCTCCTCCAGGTCAGGGGTGGACTGGTCCATAATAGGGGTGCCCAGGCGGAGCCTACCCCCTCATGGGAGAGGTGGTAGAACCCATGATTAGCGCCAAGGTTAAGGGACAGCATGTGAACTTTTTGGTGGATACTGGTGCCAAGTGGTCCACTCTGAACTCTGTGCCGGCTGACTCCCTCACCTCTGATACATTAGCACTTACAGGCTTCTCTGGGATCATACAGCGTCTACCACTAACTGCCCCTCTCCCCACCAAAGCAGCAGGCTACGATTTTCATCATCAATACGTGGCTTCTCCTCACTGCCCTATTTCCCTGATGGGCCGTGATATTTTGCTTAAGCTACAAGCGAACATTTTGTGCTCCCCTGATGGGGTTGTGGTGAACTTCCCTAACGGACACTCTGTGGATTGTAACACGGGGGTCATTCAGACTGCAGGTCACGGACAATGGCTGTTATCTGACCCCTCCTGTGGATTATCTGAGCACACTGAATATGCCAGGATCTATTGGCTTCTGTTGGAGGATTCGGCTCTGTCCTCACAGTCCCTCCTCATGCATTTTGCTCAGTGGTCTCCTTGGATCCATCACCACAGACCCTACTCTGCCCCTCCGGACCCTCCCCATCATGTTATATGATCGCTATGACACAGAGGAAGATTTCTTCCATCACTGGTCATCTGAGATGTGTGACCCGTGGGAGCTAGTGACATTGTTTTGAGTGAACAGGGGGTGGCAGGCTTGGTCCAGCTCACACCTACACAGCAGGAGTGGTTTAAAATGTCCTCCACTTCATTT
>JBAMHX010030382.1:0-10310 GCA_037177515.1 Pseudomugil tenellus
AGAGATCTCATAGTTCCATATATTCCACACAGACTGCAGGTCTACTGCTGGTTCCCAGAGTCTATAAGAAAACAATGGAAGGAAGTGTAATGACCGGTGTCATATAAGGTTCACTTATTCTGAAAGGCTGTTAATGATTACACCAAGTTTACGACAGTCCTGTTTTACACCAGCAATGTTGAAGTAACATGTGAGAAGCTCCTATGGGGTATGTTCAGTTCTGTTTGGAGGCTGTACACAATTACTCTGGCAATAAAGCTACCCAAAAGGAGTAAGCCAACTCTGGATCATCCTACAAGCACTACTGGGAGACCCAGGAAATTCAGCGTGAGAGTCGGCAGGGTCAGCAACAGGGATCTAGAAAGAGACACAGTCGATACTGGAACACTGGGGAGGTAAATGACCATCTGGCAAGGAATCAGACATAAAGGAGGGTTTATATAGGGAGATGAACAGGTGGAGAGAGTGAGGACTTCGGCTATCAGGCCCCTCTTTTATGGAACCAGTTCCCAGTATGGACACACACTATGGCAGATATAATTCTCAATCTGGATGCAGTTCTGTTGGTTTATGATCAACGTAATAATAAGAGCAGAAGAAAATCCTCTTGGTGGGAGTTTTAACTTCAGCGCTGCGACTCATTGTTGTGAAATCAGCTCATCTCTCTGCATCACCTTGCGAGTGACTTTATGGTCGTAACATGCTGCATTCATAAATTCTGGAAGTTTCCTTGAGTTTTGTATGTATCCAACAACAGCACAGGTCGTTCCAGAAGACATTTCCATGAATATATCGAATTAAATTGTACTTCTAAAATATGTAATGATAGTACAAGAAGATCCGGAAGTTCAGCCCACACAGCGAAAAGGTTCAACAGTTTATTGAATGCTGGTGTAGCAGTCCAAAAGGCGAGAGCGGAAGCCAGGTTCAGGACGAAGGGTACGGCTGGAGGGAAGGTCAGTTCAGAACAGGGTCAATTCGGGTAGGCAGAGATCAGAAGGGTCCGAGAAGGATCAGGCAAGAGGGGTATCCGTAGTCTGTCAGCAGGTCGGCAACAAGGATCTATAGCAGGACAGGGAGAACAACAAGATAATTCCCTGGGAAGGTTGGTGACCAACTGGCAGGGAAGCAGAGACTGAAGAGGGATTAAATAGGGCAACAAGCAGGTGATGAGACCCAGGTGGAGCAGATAAGCCTGATTCCGCTGCAGATGAGGTCGCATGACAAAAATATGCTGTTTTCCATGCATTTAGCGAGGACCAGAAGTGAAAAACCAGCTTTAGGGGAGAAGAGGTATCATGGCGACATTCAGTGTTTTGTTCAGAAAATAGTGGATAGAAACCGTCTTATGAAAACAGAAGAAACATAAATAACCCAAGTATATTCACTGTCAAACATAATACATACATGTGAGTGAAAAGACGGTATAAAGAAGGCAAGGCAAGTTTATTTGTATAGCACCTTTCAGTTCAAAGTGCTTTACATAAAACCATTAGAAGCATTACAGGTGTTGAAACAGAAATAAAAAAGAATAAAAACAGAGAAAGAATCATAATAAAATAATAAATTAAATGAAATTAAAATCATTAGGAAGAACATAATTAAAAAGTTACCGTGCAGATTTTATTTGTAGCTGGAAGAGAAAAGATACGTTTTTAACCTGGATTTAAACATTTCTACATGTGATGAAAGTTTTATCTCTACTGGCAGTTTGTTACAGCTAAATGCTGTTATGCTGCCGTAAACATGTCTACAATTTAATGGGTGTCCTTTAAAGTACATTCTCAGTTACAATAGTAGAAATACTAGATCCAATATATGATAACAAGGGCTCACATGTTTTGGGGAAGACATATTTTTTTGCTATATAGTTTGTATGTCAGATGATCTAAAGCACCATGTTTAATTATCACTCTTTGCCAAGGGGCCCTAGAGGGGGCTTTATGCAGTTTTCTGACACTCCTTTGGGGTTTAAATATATGACAGTATTGACATCATTAAAACATTTTCCTTTATCTGCAGGTCTTCCTGGATAGCAGCTGTAATGTATATTAATGTGTCTTTCCTGTCCTCTCTGACCCCAGCGAGTCGAGGCAGATGGCTGCCTTACCTGAGTCGGGTTCTGCTGGAGGTTTTACTTCCTGTTAAAATGGAGTTTTCCTTCCCACTGTCGCCTCATGCAGCTCAGGATGGGAGCTTGGATCCAAGTCAAGATTTGATGCAATCTAGCTGGTTCCCTTACATTTATTATAAATTGGCTCAAACTGATCTCTGTGCAGCGCCTTTAAATAAATTAAATGAATTTGTCGTGAAGTGGTGCTATTTAAATAAAGCTGACATAAATAGACATGATAGCTCTGTTAACATTATGTTCATTTCAAGAATTAACAGTTCCCATTGTGGGAATACCATGAACTCATATTGATGCCACGATTCATGCATGTTCAAAGATTCCTTCTTCTCTTCATGCTCTTGAGCAAGGCGTATGCCTTTCTCTTCTCTCTCTCTCCTTTGTTTTTAAGGTTCTTTTTGTAAAACAGAAATAGCTTGTTTACCTGCTTGACATCTGAAGTGTCACATGGCGTGTCTTGTCGGCTGCTTATGTAATTTTTTCAGATGCCCCCTAGTGTCTGTAAATACAAAAAAATCCTTTAAAAAACTAACCTAATGAGGCAGAATGATTTTTCACGACAGTCTCTCACTTCATGTTGCCCTGCTTCAGTCTGTCTATGTCATTCTAGAAAAGCCTGTCTCAGGATTTCCTTCCTAAATATACAATCTAAACACCATGGATCTGGTCAGCAGAGGTCTGTACTATGAAGCTGGATTTTTGTTTATCGGGATAACTTCAGGAATTACTTCTTGATTTTCTGTACTACAAAGCTAGTTACTTTTGATGGAGCTGTATCACCACAGCTAACCTGCTCTGGAGCAGGTTATGTTCTGGGATAAGAGATCAGTGAGTATAAAAACTCCTCCTGACCAATCAGATCTCGTAAAAAATGCCCTGTGCTGCTACTGTTGCTGTTTTGCGATGTTAACAACTTGAAGTGGCACAAAAACTAGTTGGCCATGCTTATAAATGAGAGTAGAAAGGTTTCAGAAGGGACACTGAAAATAAGAACCAGAACACACACACACACACACGCGTGCACAAACACACACACACACACATACGCGTGCACAAACACACACACACACACAGACACACTGGTAGGAACGTAGATTAGTTGTAATGTCAGAGTTTAGTTGTGAGTCTACAGTAATAAAATTATGTTAATTATAAGATGTTAAATACATGTCTGTAAATAAGCAAACCAGGCTGTTGTGAAGTGAAGCAAATCCATCATCCAGACCTAACGAATAATTATTAACTGATAACTAATTACTAATAACTTATTACGAATAACTAATTACTAATAATGAATAACTAATAACTATGTACTAATAATCAATAACTAATAACTACTTATAACTAATTACAAATTACTAATAATATAATAACTAATTAATAATAATTATTAACTAATAACTACTTACTAATAACTATTTATTAATGACTACAAATGAATAACTAATAACTACTTGCTAATAACTTATTACAAATAACTAATAACTAATAATGATTAAATAATTACTAAGAAAATATTTATTAATAACTAATTACTAATAATGAATAACTAATTACTAATAATCAATAACTAATAACTACTTTCTAATAACTATTTATTAATAACTATTTATTAATAACTAATTACTAATACTAATAACTCATTACTAATAACTAACAACTACTTACTAATAACGTATTAGGAATAACTAGTAATTACTATTTACAAATAACTACTTACTAATAATTAATTCCAAATAACTAATTACTAATAATGATTAACTAATAACTACTTACTAATAATGATGAACTAATAATTATCTGTTAATAACTAATTATTAATAATGAATAACTAATAACTACTTACTAATAACTATTTACAAATGACTACAAATGAATAACTAATAACTACTTACTAATAACTTATTACGAATAACTAATAATGATTAACTAATAACTAATTACTATGAAACTATTTACTATCAAACTAATTACTAATAAAGAATAACTAATAACTAAACACTAATAATCAATAACTAATAACTTATTTCTAATAACTATTTATTAATAACTAATTACTAATAATGAATAACTAATAACTACTGACTAATAACTAATTACAAATAACTAATAATATAATAACTAATTACTAATAATGATAACTAATAACTACTTACTAATAACTAATTACTAAAAATGAAGAACTAATAACCACTTACTAATAACTAATTACTAAAAATGAAGAACTAATAACTACTTACTAATAACTATTTACGAATAACTAATTACTAATAATGATTAACTAATAACTACTTACTAATAACTAATTACTAATAATGATTAACTAATAATTATCTGTTAATGACTAATTATTAATAATGGATAACTAATAACTACTTACTAATAACTATTTACAAATGCTAACTACTTATAATGATTAACTAATAACTACTTACTAATAACTATTTACAAATAACTAATTATTAATAATGATTAACTAATAACTACTTACTAATAACTATTTACAAATAACTAATTACTAATAATGATTAACTAATAATTATCTGTTAATGACTAATTATTAATAATGGATAACTAATAACTACTTACTAATAACTATTTACAAATGCTAACTACTTATAATGATGAACTAATAACTACTTACTAATAACTAATTACTAATAATGATTAACGAATAATTATCTATTAATAACTATTTATTAATAATGAATAACTAATAACTACTTACTAATAACTATTTATTAATGACTACAAATGAACAACTAATAACTGATTACTAATAACTTATTACAAATAACTAATAATGATTAACTAATAACTAATTACTATGAAACTATTTACTATAAAACTAATTACTAATAATGAATAACTAATAACTAAACACTAATAATCAATAACTAATAACTTATTTCTAATAACTATTTATTAATAACCAATTACTAATAATGAATAACTAATAACTACTGACTAATAACTAATTACTAATAATGATTAACTAATAACTACTTACTAATAACTAATTACTAAAAATGAAGAACTAATAACTACTTACTAATAACTATTTACAAATAATTAATTACTAATAATGATTAACTAATAACTACTTACTAATAACTAATTACTAATAATGATTAACTAATAATTATCTGTTAATGACTAATTATTAATAATGGATAACTAATAACTACTTACTAATAACTATTTACAAATGCTAACTACTTATAATGATTAACTAATAACTACTTACTAATAACTAATGACTAATAATGATTAATGAATAATTATCTATTAATAACTATTTATTAATAATGATTAAATAATAACTACTTACTAATAACTATTTATTAATGACTACAAATGAATAACTACTTACTAATAACTGATTACTAATAACTTATTACGAATAACTAATAACTAATAATGATTAACTAATAACTAATTACTATGAAACTATTTACTATCAAACTAATTACTAATAATGAATAACTAATAACTAAACACTAATAATCAATAACTAATAACTACTTACTAATAACTGATTACTAATAACTTATTACGAATAACTAATAACTAATAATGATTAACTAATAACTAATTACTATGAAACTATTTACTATCAAACTAATTACTAATAATGAATAACTAATAACTAAACACTAATAATCAATAACTAATAACTACTTTCTAATAACTATTTATTAATAACTAATTACTAATAATGAATAACTAATAACTACTTACTAATAACTCATTACAAATAACTAATAATATAATAACTAATTACTTATAATGATTAACTAATAACTACTTACTAATAACTATTTATTAATGACTACAAATGAATAACTAATAACTACTTACTAATAAATGATTACTAATAACTTATTACGACTAACTAATAACTAATAGTGATTAACTAATAACTAATTACTATGAAACTATTTATTAATAACTAATTACTAATAATGAATAACTAATAACTAAACACTAATAATCAATAACTAATAACTACTTTCTAATAACTATTTATTAATAACTAATTACTAATAATGAATAACTAATAACTACTTACTAATAACTATTTACGAATAATGAATAACTAACAACTGCTTACTTATAACTATTTATTAATAACTAATTACTAATAACTAATAAGTAATTAATATTTACTAATAACTACTTACTAATAACTTATTACGAATAACTAATGACCGATAATGATTAACTAATAACTAATTACTAATAATGAATAACTTATAACTACTTACTAATAACAATTTATTATTTACTAATTACTAATAACTATTTATTACTAACTAATTACTTATAACTAATAACTCATTACTAATAGCTAATAACTACTTACTAAAAATAATTATTAATAACTAATAAGTAATTACTATTTACTAATAACTACTTAGTAATAACTTACTATGAATAACTAATGACTGATAATGATTAACTAATAACTAATTACTATTAATGAATAACTTATAACTACTTACTAATAACTATTTATTAATAACTAATTACTAATAACTAGTAACTCATTACTAATAACTAATAATAATAACTAATAATAACTGAATCCTTTTAGCTCAGTCTGTGATTAGTTGTACAGGACTTGTTGTATTTCATTGTGCTGGATAAATATTAACACTCTGTCTTAGTATCTTAGTAAATGTATTGAGGATATTAATAATTGGATGTGTCTAAACTTTCTTCAGCTAAACAAAAACCAAACTGAGGTGATTGTTTTTGGAGCCAAAGAGAAACGATTAGAGGTTGTTGCAGAACTTCACTCTATACACCTAAAAACCACCAATTAGGCCAGAAATCTGGGTGTAGTGATGGACTCAGACCTAAATTTTGAAAAACACATTAAGAGAATAATTAAATCTGATGTCACAGCAGGACCAGGAAAAACTAGTCCATGCTTTCATCTTTAGCCGGCTTATAACAGTGTTTTTACACGTCTTCCTAAAAAGTAAATGAGACACCTGCAGATAATCCACAACTCTGCTGCTAGAGTCCTCACTAAGACCAGTAAAGTGGACCACACCAGTCTCGTTCTGAGGTCTTTATACTGGCTGCCTGTCTGGCAGAGGACAGACTTTGATGTTCTGTTACTGGTTTATAAAGCTCTGAATGGTTTAGTACCAGTATGAACCAGCAGACCCATCAGGTCATCTGGATCTGGTCTTTTATCAGTTCCCAGAGTCAGAAGGACACATGGAGAAGCTTCTATGCTCCACATGTCTGGAACAAACTCCCAGAAAGCCTCAGATCAGCTGAAACATCCAGTTTATTTAAATCCAGGTTAAATACCCTCCTGTTCTGGGTTATTTCTATAGCCCAGTATCACAACATGTTGTCTCAGAGGGCTTCACATGCAGGTAATAACAGAACAATAGACATAACTCACAATACACACAGCCACCCCAAATACAGTCTAATGTGAAAGCTGTTTAAATGTTTTTAATGTGTACAAATAGTATTTTGTCATGTAAAGCACCTTGTGTTGCTTTGTACTTTATAAATATCATTTAATTTGATTACATTTTTACTGTCAGTCTAAAAGAAAACTATGATAAATGATAGCTGATGGTGTAACTAACTATAGACATTTTATTTAACAGATATGATATCTGCACTGGAGTTACACAGTATACAAGAAAACAAAGATTTGCATGAAGCTCCTGAAAAAGCAATAAGCTCAACATGATCATTAGTCTGCAGGGTGACTCCAGACCATCGCAGGCTTGCCTGTAACTGCACATGGCTGCTGTGGGCAGCGTTGTTTTCACACAGCCACCTCTTCAAACCTCTTACGCCATAACGCTCTCTGAGCTGTCAGTTTTGTTTTGTGACTGAACATTATCTGTTCATGAACCTGGCTTGTGCTTTGAGTCATCTAATCAGTAACCCAAATTATATTCATGTATAGAGTTTCTGCACACTGGTTTGTGTTCAGCTACAAAAAGGTGTCTAAATAAGTCACTAAGAGCCACTGCAGCTCAGCTTGTAAATCCAATAGTTACAACCAGTACAATGCTGGTCTCTAGTGGCCATTTGTGTGTACTGCAAGAAGCTGAACCAGATTAGATTTTAAAGACATGTAGCTGAGTGACTGAATCCATTTCTTGCAGAGACACAGAAAAAGAGATTTTTTTCTTTGTATAAAAGTCTTTTATTGTGTCCATCCATTGACTCGTTGCTTCAGCGTGATTTTTTAACCTTTTCCCAGGTTGCTGGCAGCAATCATTATTTTAAAAAGACACCTCTCCTCTTTTTCAATGAGTTCTCCTGGGATCTGTCCTGAGGCATGTACTACGAAGCGTGAGAACTGGGATAAGTTGTACTACGAAGCGTGAGAACTGGGATAAGCTGTACTACGAAGCGTGAGAACTGGGATAAGCTGTACTACGAAGCTGGTTATCCACTTGCTTACTCCATCCAGAACTTTCCACTTAAGATAAATGTTCACATAAAAGAGGCGGAGCTTGGAAGTTCTGACCAATCAGAGCAGCGTATCTTACCACGGAGGAGCAGAATATCATTCTCCACCAATACGAGGAATTTAAAAATATATGCAATATAAGCTAAATATAAGCAAAAGTAAAACTGTTGCTGCAGCAAATGCAGAAAATATCCGTTAATGCGGAAGTTCATCACATCATCTGATATTAATTAATGGGACGATATAAACTGGCAGCACTCAGATCACTGGATTCCAGTACAAACATTACTGGGAATGTTTTATCTACATCATATTTCCCATTTAAATGATCCGCTCCCATGTGAGCGTGTTATATTTATCAATGCCACCATGAATGCTCCCATAGTTGTTCCATAACTACATGTACTGGATTTAAGTTATGTGTGGAAACCAGTAGCACCATTATAAACCTCCGTTTTAGATCCCAGTGAAGCTAAAATGGGAACCAGTAAGGATGAAATATAAAACCATAATTCTGTCAGTGACAATAAGGTTTTATTACTGTATGTGTTGTGTGGATGAAACGTGATGCGGTGCGAAGTGTCTGCGGGACAGTAAGCGCCCGACTAGCATGTGTTGCTACAAACGCTAGAACAGCTGCATATGGATACTACCATCTGATGCACATCTGGACCTTTGCTACAGCATGTCATCTGGAAAGTCTAACGGATTGGATCCCTGAAGATTCTTCCTCTCCCAAGCGCTAGTCTCACTATCTGAGCTGGAACATCATCAGGATGGCTCTATTATGCACATTTCAGGCTAAGTTTTTCATTTTGTGAGTCAACAAGGGCATGAATTAATATCGCATTTTCACCAAACTCCTTTATTTTAGATTTAATTACATTTAATTAAGATTTAATTAATCTTAAAGAAGCTAGCGGCAACATGGGCAGCAGTCAAGTAGAAAAGCTAGCCCAGAAGGTGAGAGCAGGGAAGCCCTGGCTCGCAGTAGAGGTTGATCGAGGATGAGCTGGTCTGTCCAGACTGGGTGCCGCTGGAGACCGCTGGTAGAAGATAGGACAAACGCCGTAGTTGAAGCTTTCAATGCTGAAATTAAAAGGGAAGCCGTATGACGGGCAGGGCCCGTTATATATAATGCCATGGGGCCATGGACTAAAAGTTTTCAGTACTGCGTGCATGCATGAAGTTTAAAAAGATTTCTGGGACCAGGAAAGGAAGCTGGGACGCAGCAGCAACGATCAACCCAAAAGAAACCCACATTTTTCACATCCTGAATCCTGATCGCGGTGAACGGAGCTAAACAACCAGAGCTCTGAACTGTCATCTAGCCATTCTGTTAGAGTAGACGATCAAGGGCGCAGATGGCACTGGGGACGGATGGGACATGTCCCCCCCAGATTCACAGTGACCCCAATTTCGTTCCATATTTTGTTATACGTCTATAAGGCTAGGAAACGCTGAGAGCCCTTAACCTTCGAATAACGTCGACCAGAGCTCCCGCATCGGAGAAACCATGTACAACCAAACACACCATGAAACAGCGCTCACTCCCCGTCGGGGTCCTAAAGATAAGGCAGTCTACGTCTAGCCTGTTTTGCTGCGGCGACTTAACTGTTATAGAACAAACGATTTTATATTTTACCGTACCGTCTTCTTCCGCTTATCCGGGGTCGGGTCGCGGGGGCAGCAGCCTAAGGAGGGAAGCCCAAACTTCCC
>JBAMHX010030384.1:0-10305 GCA_037177515.1 Pseudomugil tenellus
TATATATATATCTTTTACGTGATATTGCTCACCTCTACAAACTGCTGCTCCCGCCATCTGTACTTGTGTAGAAACACAGAAAAGGTCAGTTTTAATCATTTCTTTAAACTGCAGTGGTGATATTAGACACACACACACACACATCTCAGTTTAAGGAATGTCTAATGTCTAATGCTTTACCATGCTACATGTATTTCCTAAACAAAGGTTGAGCAATTTGATACATTTTTACATTGTTTGAGGTAAAACACGAGTTAAGCTGCTGATCTTTCTTCTCCTTTCTTGTGTATTTCTTGATCAAAACCTTGACCTGATCGTCTCTGATGGTCTGATTATTGAGTCGATAATCCCTTTTAAACTGGCAAAAAACATGCAACATTCTAAAATGAAGAATCTAATCTGAAACAATAACATGGACGAGATCAGGTAATGTTCACAAACACGGTGACAAAATATGTACAGCTGGGTTTGGGGATACTTAGAGAACTGATCTGGAAACAAAAAACTGATTTAACTTGTTTGGAAATTAAAATGGAGAGGAAAGAATATAAGACAGGAAGTAAAATGTGATATGACACAAATAGATCCACAAGATGTAAACATTTAAACCCAGAAGACAAAGAAGTCCAGAAAGTCTTTGAAAAGATAAGCAGAGCTATGTAAGAGATATGACCCATTCATGTAAAGTCATAGAGCCAAAATAAATCAATAAAATTGCAACATGCGCTCTTTTTTTAGCCCATTTCCTGCAGTTGGTCTTGTAATGATTTGACGGTATGTGGATGTCTGTGCACGTCATACACAATGATGAGTAACATGACATCTCTTTGCTAATTCTTTTTTGGAAGTTTGGGTATACTGGACGTTTTTCCCAATACTTGTACTGCCAAAGAGCTGTAATGAAATATTTGACTACTCTTATAAAGCTCTAGGAATGCTGAAAAGAAATCAAAAGTAATTTATCCTCGTTCTGAATTATTGTTCTAAAAACGACTATTATTACAGATCTTGATTCCATGAGAAAAGTTGGTGTTTTATTTCAGGTTTAACAGCCACATCAGCGTACTAACTAAATCAGTATGTCATGAGTTTATACAAATAACTACACTACAAAAACTGGCTTTAAAAAACAAGAAAAAATAGGTTAACTTTCTTTGAAATATTATACATTTTTTTTGTTGTCTTGGCATCTTATTTCAAGGAACATTAAACATTAAATTCCTAAATCAAATTCCTAAAAAATCTTTTTAAAAAACCAACCAAGGAAAAATAATTATCCTACTTTTAATAATATAAGCATATGTGTCCTTGATTTGAGATTTTTAACTCAGATTCTAGTTTTTGCAGTGCTGTAAACAAGAGTTAGAGGTCGTCCCAAAAAGTCTTGGAGAACTTATAATCTATCCAGAGAGCTAGCCGCATTAGTAATGCTTATCCTGGCTCAGTGAAAAAGCAGCTGTTTATTTGTAGAAGTCTTGCAAATTCCAGACCACCGTTTCATTTGAACTTCTCCCTTTATAAAGCAAACAGGGGGCTGGTAGCTTCAGGATGCAGTCAGACATTAGCAAACAGGATGATGCTTCATTCATTAGTTTGCAGCTCAAAGAAAAAAAACATTTTCCTATCATTTACAATTATTATTACTTATTTTATTCATAACTGAGCTTAAGTCCCATCTAAACGTCACCACATGAAGGTGAATTTGCTATGATGTAATCACGCCGACGTTCAGATGGAAATATTTTGACACTAAGCTGTCGACCTAATAGAAATAAGTTATCATTAAAGATTAAAGTGCTCACAAAAAAAGCATGTCGAGGCATTTTTCAATGTTTATTCATATATTCATGCAGTGCATTAAAATTACATTTGGGGCAGTAAAGTTAAAATTTAAAGTGGTGAGCGACTGAATCCCAAGCTTTAAAGATACAGGGACCAGTTGAACGGCTAAAGGTTACAGCATTCCTGCTCGCGTTATTAAATATAAATACTCAAACTTAACACTTGAGCTTGTCCCCAACTACCATGTAATATTTTATAAAATACGAGTATTAATGTTTTTAACCATTAATGTCTTTTCTCCATTTGGTAAAAATTCTTATATAAACCTTGTGTGTGATATAAAACTTTGCAAGGTAACTGAATATACTCATCTGTTATAAAACTACTTTTCAATAAAAGTGCCAAAAATAAAGAGTTAGATGTTTATGAAAACTGGAACTGACAGGTGGAAAAAGTTGAAAAATACTTTCCAGTCATGGATGAAAAAGGCTTGTGAAAGCAAAGCATGGAGCGAGCGCTTTGTAATCTCTCTGCTAACTTCGCTTTGACAGCTGAACATGCTTTTCCAACTTTGTCTTGAAGTATAAATCACACTGTGTAGTGCTTGGGTCAGCGCTACGTCCAGCTGAGGCTTTTCTGACCTCTGCTGTAGCCTGCATCTCTTCTCCACATCTTCCCCCCACCCCGTGAATCAGCATCTCTTCTGAAAAACCAGTGGTAGATCGGTGCCTGGACTCAGGCGGATCACTTTGTCTCCATCTGCACTGCGTGATCTTTCATTCAGGCTTCTTGTTTTATTCTTTTTGTTTTTCATTTCGGTTTCTTAATCTTCATTTCTTCTTTTTTTTCAGTCAGTATTCTTGGGACCGGTCTTATTCAGCACTGAATTTAGTTCATTTATCAGGTTAGCTGGCATGATAGCGCCCGCACCTACAGCTGGCCTTTTGCCAAGTGTTTTACTGCCACTCTGAGGGACGGGCAAAGGCATGGGTGGCAAATGCCTGGACATGGATGAGGAGGGTTGCCTGTGCGGAATACAAACATCCACAGAGCTTCTTCTTAGTGGGAGCACTGGGGCATTGGTCAGGACAACAGGCTTTGAAGAGCTAGCTGGGGTTTTGGTTTTGAGGGGAAGACTAGCAGTCTTGGTGGTCCTTTGGTCTCCATCTCCGTAAAAAGGTGTCCTATTTGTAAGCTGGGGGGGGGGGGGGAAGACAGAAGAGAAGATGTGCTGTGATAAGAGTGAATTAAAGACAGAACATTTCAACCTGGTTCCTATGAGAAAATAAAAATGATGTCGACTCAAAGTGATGCTAACAAGTAACAAGAGGAGAAAAAGTCATTTTTCTGTTGTAAAAGAAGCATAAAGCAGCACTTCTAAACTTTGTCTGACCGTCCCAGTTAAGCCCTTGAGCCTTATCTCTTACTCTGCCCATTTTCCTTTCCGACAGCATCCTTTTGCGTTTCTTTGGTGAATGAAGATGTGCACATAAAACAGCCAGTGCTTTTTAATATCCAGCTACTGCCGTGTAAAGTGCCATCTATATCTAAACTCAGATGTAATAGGAAGCAGCATAATGATGTCACTGGGCAACAAGGGCTCCAGGAACGTCAGCAAATAATGTCACTAAGGCATCAGAAACGCACGTCTTTAGGTCAGAAAGTAACATAGTGTTACTGTAAGTGAGGAACATGCTACTTAGCAGGGTGAGAAAGTGAGGTATAACAAGAAACAAACAGTGCCTCTAATCCTCACCTGTAGACAGGAACTGTCTTTGGGTGGTAAATCCGTGACTTCCTCTGACACAGCTCCACCTTTGAAGAGTTTGTCATCAGACATTTCTGTTGAGTTAATGGTCTTTGAATGGAGGTCAGACCCAAACTAAATAAAAAGAGCAAAACATAGATAAAATTTCAGATATAATTTCCCAACTTGAGAGAAATAAAGTATCTATCTATCTATCTATCTATCTATCTATCTTCAACATATCAGATGTGCATAATTATTAAGCAACTTCCATTCCTTTGGCAAAGTAGGTCAAGAGAGATTTGACGGACTCTGAAAAGTAAAAACAGGTGAGATATCTTGCAGACTGATGCAGCACTCTTAAAATCTTTTGATGCGTGATCATAGAACAACCAAGTGTTTCATTCAAAATAGTCAACAGGGTTGATTGACTATTGAGCTAAGAAGCGTGTTGAAAAAAAAAAAACAAGGTGTAAAATAACTGCCTATAAACGGAGGAAAATCAAGTGTGAAGCTGCCAAGATGCCATTTGCCACCAGTTTTGCCATATTCCAGAGCTGCAACATCAGTGTGTGTCAAGAAGCACAAGGTGTGAAATACATAGGGACATGGCCGAGGTAAGAAAGGCTGAAAATCCACCACCGATGACACAAAACACACAAAATAAAATGTCAAGTCTGGGCCAAGACTGGTTTTTCTAAGGTTTTATAGACTGATGAAATGAGAGTCTTGATGGGACAAATGGATTGGCCCGTGGCTGGACCAGTAAAGGGCAGAGAGCTCCACTCTGACTCAGATGTGGAGGTGGGGTACTGGTATGGGCTGGTATCATCAAAGATGAGCTTGTGGGACCTTTGTTTGTTAAGTTGCCTAATAATTATGCACAGTAATGGGCACCTGTACACACACATATCCTCCTAAGATACTAAAACTAAAAAAGCTCCCCCACTCCAACTTCCAGCAATATTCAGCTTTGAGATTTATGAGTTTTTTTTTGTGTTCATTTAGAACATAGATGATTCATTTTATTATTAAACAACAACTAAAGCCAATGATCGTTGTTTACTATTGACACCAACTTTAGATTATGCTAATTTATGGTGATGCATGTTCCCATGTTGCCAGTCAAACACATTACAAGACATTGCTGACATCAACTGCAGTTGAACGATTCTGCTCATATACTGATAATACAGACACAGCAAAGGAAACCATCAGAGACACCAAAGGAACAAAAAGATCTGCCTTTATAAAGAACAATCTGAAGCCTTTGAAACCCAACAATACGTATTGTGACTTTACCATGTTTGCCACAAGATACAAGCATAGTGGGTAATAGATTCAGGTGACGTTAGTTTTACAGTAACTCTGAAAGAACGGCTGGTTTACTCTGCTTTCGGCTCAGCTAAAACAAACACTCCTAAGAATGAGTCAGAGTGATGACTTTCTACGCTGCAGCAGCAGTCGGACTGTGGTTCTGATCTCAGGCTAAACCTTCACTTTAACAATGTCCCCTTTTAAAATCACCGTGACCCTCACACCTACAGAGCCGTCTCGCCTTAACAAATCCTTATTTCATCGCTGCTGGGCCCTCTCCTTTGACCCTTTACGACCTCCCTCCAACCCGCACCACCACCACCTCCTATTCTACCTCACTTCAGAGTAAGGTCCTCCATTGCTAGTTGCTATGGAAACTGTAGGAGTACAATCCTTGCTACCAGGTAAGGGATGCGGAATCGAGACCACTGAAGCTCTCTCTGTCTCCTTTCTCATCTATAATTTCTCTCTGCCCTTCACAAAAGTCCTGTGTCCTTCCCACGAGGCTCTCTGCTGGAAACTGACAATCCTGATATTTAGAGGATTTGGGAGGAGACTCCTAATATTTTTAGTCAGCTCCAGTCTGCTAAAGATTTACTTGTAGAGCCTCTCTAAAGATCAGAAAAAAAGTGCACTGAAACAAACACCCTGCAACACTTAAAACAAAAATGGCCCTTCCTTTTAGATCAATCTCTGCCTGACAGTGTTGCCCTTTTTACTTGCTAAGCTAAACTAAGGCACTAAAAGGCTTTTACAGTAAGCGCCTGTGATAAACAACACTTTGCTGCAGACGGGTTCCCATAAAGAAAGCCGAGGTAAATGCTAATGCTGATGAAATGTGCTGAGCATACAATACTGACTTAAATAATCTCAGTTCGATCTTTCTGGTCAGGACGAATACAACGATAAGCTTTAGCCGTTTGCTTACAAATAAACAGAAAGCGCATGTATGTTTCGTGTAATTAGAAAACGACGTGCCATTTTAGAAAGACGACAGCAGCAATACGAGTGCGAGTGAGAAAGGATCCAGGAAGATGACAGATCCGTGGCTGCTCTCGCTGTGTTTGCTTTACCCTGCATTATTTATGTCATATGTGCTGTGTCAGCGACTGACAGTGACAACAGAGCGCTCTATCTGGGGGCTAAGTACCCCAATGTGATTGTTACAGTCGCCTTGACCTTATTCTCACAGCTTTTCCAGATAAAGTCATTTATGTTATTGTTGAGTGACCTCGAAAACTTCTTTCTTTGTTTATATATTTTTTTTCATCTGCTTCACAGCAAAATTGAAATGCCTGTTTTGGGCTGGAGGTTGGATGGAGTTATGATTTATCATAGCTCTTTCTTCAAAGATATAGGTTTAAAAACATTAATCCTGTCTTATTCTAATGTATTTTAATTCAAATAAGGTAAGGAAGAAGGATATTTTTGGTTTGTAGTTGCTTCATCAGGCTTCTGCATGAAAAAGTTCCTCACTTTTGCTCTAACTTCCTTGTTGCACATCATTTTACCTTCATGGTGATGATGTCTGTCACCCAGCTGGCCTGTGTCTCCCTCTTGTCGCAACAGAAGTGCCTGAGGAGGGAAAGCTTGGTCACATCACTCACTGATTTTCATGCATCTTATCCAGTTGACCAGATTTAGTGAGAAACAGCTCTGGACATGGTCTGTTCTGAGGGGACAACCTAAGCGATTACTGGGAACAGACTTGAACAGGGGTGGAGTTTTGTCATTAGCTGTCATTATGTGAGTGTGTCTGAGTAAAATATCTCTCTGCATCACTGAATATTGCTGCGATTAATAATCGAGGATGATAGTTAAAGTAATACCCGCCATCTGCTCAGGTTTGTGCTACTGTGCCACTGCAGGAGGAATTGCTATTATGGAAGCCCTTCAGGCAAGTTCACATTTCAGATACAGTGTATAGATGACACAATAAGCTCTTGCTATAAAAAAACCCTAAAAACAAAATATTAGCTTAATTTAAAATAGCATGCTAAAATGTACAGTAACATTCATTAAATTACAGATGAATCAGGAATTGCTCTGCCCCCTTGTGCTTTAACTAATACGGGATATTCTATTACATCAATTTATACTGATGCATCGACTCAATCATTAATGATTCAATACCAATATCCTAAGCCAGGAGTAGTGTCCGGTCCGAGAGAGCCACATTCCTGCAGGTATTCCCAACTGCATCACACCTGATACAAATAAATGGCTAATTAGCAGACTTGTGGAGTTTGATGTCAACGGCTGTGTCTGAATGTGCACCCTATGCCCTAACCCCTCATTCACTACATATAGTTACACACCAAAGCTTAGAACAGGGGTGTGCAACTCTGGTCCGAGAGAGCCACATTCCTGCAAGTGTTGCTAGTTTCCCTGCTGCAACACACCTGGCACACATCAGACTTAATTAGCAGATTTGTACAGACGTTGGCTGTGTCCGAATGTGCGCCCTATGCTCTACATGGTACCCTATATAGTGCTCACGCCATTTTGTAGGGGTGTCCGAATGTACTGTAGGGAAAAAGTAGTGCACTAAAAATGACCCACAATGCATCTTGAAAAGTAGTGAGTATCGATGGTCACTAGACGGGTGAATATAGACCACAATGCATTGCAGGCCGGAGCTTACAATGGCGGAAATGATACGAACATCAAAAACGGTAAACAAAAAAACAATAAAGCATCATTTTTATCTATTTTCTTCTAAATAAATATGATACAAAGCAAGAATAAAATGCAATATAAGTAAATAACACATTTACACTCGAAATTAGATTGGATTTGAAACGTGATTCGGACAAGAAGCTCAATACTTTTTCTCTGTGGCGCATCACGTGACTACCAGCTGTAACTATGGCAACCACAATGAACTTGAAGGTTACGTTTCAAATCCAAATCCAATCCAATCACATTCGGACACAGCCAACGTCTGTACAAATCTGCTAATTAAGTCTAATGTGTGCCAGGTGTGTTGCAGCAGGGAAACTTGCAACACTTGCAGGAATGTGGCTCTCTCGGACCAGAGTTGCACACCCCTGTTCTAAGCCTTATATAATAAGATCAGATTTGACTTTACTCGTGTGATATGTGGTCTTTGCCCACATTTTTCTGTCTGGTTATTTTACACAAGAAGTGCTGGGCAGATTTTTGTGATTTCTTTGTCTGAGAATGGCTCCTGGTCTAATTTAGATAATTCAGAAACAGGAATGCTTAAAAGGATTGTTTACATACATGATTAGAAACGAGCTGCTTGGTGGAGGTCTGCGCTCTCCAAGGGCTTTTGTTGTGATAAAGATATTTTATTTCAGAAACTGTATCAAACCACAGGTCAATAAAAAACTAAATGACATGGGTGGGTTCACATATCTACGAATGTTTTTTTTTTTTTACTACAGTATCTCTTAATGGACAAACAACTCAGAGGTGAGCATCCTCTCAGTACCAAAGTGCTTTTGGGATAAGTAATGCCTTTAAAAGGCACATAAAAAAGGACAGTCATGTCAGCCATTCTGAAGCAGAAAGATCATTTTCTGGATGAAGATGAGTTCACATGAGGAATCACTACTATTTTTTTTTTTAAACTTTCATGTCATTATCTTTATATGTGCTTTATATATTAAAATTAACAGAGCAATGCTGAGTTTACTACAATTACACATCATCCAAATTCACTTCAGTTTCTGTGACTAACTTGTGTTGAATTCCTTTCTAAGAGTAATTTCTAGTGACTTTTTATCATTTCACTACCATATTTGTAATTCAGCTGCACTGATTTTAATTTCATAAGCCAGCTAGATCTAAACTTTGCAACTTTGAATAGCAATATTAGAGGCTACTTTTGTGGAATGATTAAAATCTAAAACCATAACTAACCATAACCAAACCCTTCTACAAACAACTCACCACTGTTGTTTATCAGTGCAGATCGTGAATCCCCATCTGTAAAAGAAGAGACACGAGTCACATACAGAAAGTTTTCTTCTGCCAACCTGCATTTCTACAAATTCCATTTCAAGATAGATATTAATTATAATTTAGTGAGGAAAATTGTAGTAAAATTTTCAATCAATATTGGTGAGAAAATACTGTAAAGTTAACAAAAAAAGATAAAAACATTTGCAGAGTGTAAAAAAAAAAAAGAAGAAATAAAGTCACATTCAATGCTGAGAGCCTAAGAGAGGAATTAATTAGTGCAGCGCTGGCATATATGTTTATGCATGAGCAGACATCAATATGCTCTGGGCCAAACGGTACGACACACTGTGAGCATGCTGCTCACCTACAAACCTTAAAGTACAATTTAGATCTTCCATGTGTAAACTGTTGCTTTTGCAAGTGTGAGAATGCAACCAATGCTGTTACGTTGCAGGTATTTTCAATCGAAACGCAGCTTATGAAACAGCGTGACGCTGTCCTCCCATTGCTTCAAAGTGTAGAAATGCTTCAATATATGCGCTTCGGTGTATATTCAAACTGCACACAAGCAATATAAGGTGAAAAGACCACCTTCCTCCTCCCTGAAAACGCTCACTGCTATAAGTGAAACAGAGCAGAGGAGTGAGGGGTGGGGGCAGAACAAAGCTTAAAGATGGAGCAGAGATGGAGAGGCTGCAGCCTGGAGCACCACTCCTGTGAGTTAAGGCAGCAGATGCATCGCCGCAGTAGGCTGCTCAGAGATAGACCTCTTCCTAATGAGGTACTGAAGCGCTGCCTCTCCTAACCCTCTCTCCATTCTCCCCACCACTCCGTCTTTATTTCTTTACTCACCGTATCACCTCTCCCACAGCCTACTCAACAGCACATCTATGATACCATGCTGCAGCATCTCCCCGTGATGTACACAACCGCTTTATGGACTCATTTTTCACACTTCCCTTGACTCCAAATCCCCGACATGAGGAAAATTATGAGGAATTATAATTAGGTAATGTGAAATAAAGGGGGTTTGGCTACTCAAAAAAATGTCCTCTATGTTTGAGCAACAGGAGCTGCAGCAGGTATGGCGTGTGCCATAAATTACAATAACAGAAGATCATTAAAGTAAAACAGTGGCAGCAATGTTTTTGTGTTTGCAGAAGGAGAATTTAATAATCTGTATTTGTTAAAATGCAATTACATTTAATCAATTTAAAATAAGATAAGGTCAAGGGTGGCTTTACCAACATTGAGAGGAGAGAAAGGATGATAAATCTTTGGGGACAAACACTTGAGACAGGAGCAACTTTGAACAGTTTGGGAAACTTTGCTCAAGAGGACATTGGTGCTGCTAAACAGTAAAAAAAAAAGCTTTTCTTTAAGTTTGGTGCAAATAAACAGTGCAACCCTGTTTTATATCATATTTATTAAGGGGGGGGGGGGGGGGGGGAAAGCTCCTCCCAGAACCCCCCAACAACTGTTCTCCACACACCAAACACCACCCCCACAACCCGCTTCCCCCCCCTTTT